>CAJHZI010000855.1:2212500-2237500 GCA_905160935.1 Enchytraeus crypticus
ACATAATCAATGATGCAAAATTAAAACACTTAAAAACACTTAAAATTAAAACAATCCCAATACCATTCAATCGGTCCCTAGTGAGAGCATTGCTCTATCTAGCTAGTCGCCGATATGGTAAGGGAAAGTGCTTCTATCAGAATAGTTTATCAGTTCTTGAATAAAAAAGATTTATATAGGATACTAAATTATATACATTTCTAGCCGTTTTTATGGAATCGGGTACACTATTTCATATTTGAACACTAGAAATAGTAATCGAGTTAAAAATTTTAATATTGCAATGAAAACATAAATAGTAGTTTGTGACAGTCTAGTCTCATACTCATGATTGGCAGTTCTGTTGACAAAATATTCTTTATTAATATTGGAAGCAGGCCTATTGCTATCAGATTGAATATATTTGTATATTAGTTTACCAATTGCTAATCTAAATAATAAATTCACAGGAAGTACATTAAAATTTTGATGTAATTCTTTAACATTGCAAAATTTATTTTGCTCTTGAAGATTTCTTAGTACCTTATTCATTGCAACTTGCAATGGATGCAACATCGATCGACTAGTATTGCGTATATTTCAATACCATAACTAATACGTGAATAAATACGTGCGTGAAATAACATTAAGCGACAATTAATGGGTAAGAATTTTTACGATTGAATAGCATTGAATTCAAAGAATTATTTTTTTTAGCTAATTGATTTATATGTTCGTGAAATGATAATTTATCATCAATCCAAACACCTAGGAACTTTACGCTAATAGATCTATTAAGTTCAGTGTCATTTATCTTAATTTTAAGATTATGGTCTTAATAATTTCATTATCTAGATTAAACGGATAAAATAAAATGAAAGTCGGTTTGGCAATATTAACAGTTAATCGATTACAATCGAACCAATTCAATAAATTATTACATACAATATTACCAATCTTATATAGCTCTACAATGTTATCTTCACAGACAAAAACATTTGTATCATAAGCAAATAGTTTTAACTTTGCGTTATTATACGAATATTGTATGTCATTGATAAAAATATGATATAAAAATGAGGAATAATAGAGGCCCAAGATTAGAACCTTGGGGTACTCCAATATACGATACAAACTATACAAAATATACAAACGGGTAAAGCGGATGAATTAGCTTCGTTTATGGAGATAAATTGATGTCTATCATTGATATATGATCTAAACCATTCATATGAAATCCCTCTTATTCCATAATATTGAAGCTTGCTCAGTATATATATATATATATATATATATATATATATATATATATATATATATATATATATATATATATATATATATAATTTATATATATTTATTTAAAAAGTTTAAATACATATTATAGAACTGAACATCTAATTTTTTTATTAATAACTTTTAGTATCACAAGTTGTTATGCTGATGTTTTACCATTTGTATATAATTAGTCCTGTTTGGAATTTGACCTACAAGACTTTAAGCACCTTCAGATTGATCTTTAAAAGTCTCCTGACTTTACGAGAGGGATACAAAGGGATACAAAGGGATACAATTGTCAACAACTGACTGCCATCAAACTGCTGCATCATTTGGACATATAAACCGAAACACCCGTGTCAAGTATTTTAAGAGAAATATCGCAGTGAATACAAATGTAGATCTCTCTCTCTCTCTCTCTCTCTCTCTCTATCTCTATCTCTCTCTCTCTCTCTCTCTCTCTCTCTCTCTCTATCTCTATCTCTATCTCTCTCTCTCTCTCTCTCTCTCTTCATATCTTTTATTTTCTTTCTCTCTCCCATCTTTCGCTATGTGTCTGCTTTATTCGCGTGCCCTATGAAATGACATATTCATTTTAAACATACTTACACAATCCTTTAGCGACATGCACAACATGTTTTTATCCCAAAATTTGATCTTGCATCGAATACTAAAACTGTTTAACTTCACACGTGCCAGCAATCAAATACGAATTTTGATACATGATCAAAGTTATTCTTTATTTACTTATAAATTGACTCCTAAATTGAAGCTTACAATTGACCTCGTTCAAAGGTTTGTGTAGTTTTGCACGATAATTCAAAATTTTGCTTTAACGGGAATAAAATCACAAATTTTAATAAAATAAGAGAGTCAACAATAGTGAATTCAAACCTTTGTGGTTTCTAGTGTTGTTGTAGTTGGTACTGGTGTAGATGTAGGGTTTTCTGCATTGGTCGTTGTGGATGCTGTAGAGCTTGATGTTGAAACGGTTGAAGAGTCAGTGACCTATTAAACGATATTATTAACCATTAAACAAAGCTTTAGTAATTTACTCCCTCTCTCTAGGTTTTTCACTCTCTAGGTTTTCGCCCAATGATCGGTCCAAGGTACATATTCCAACCTACAGTCCGTTTCTAATCCTTACACTGACCTATAAGTTGATACTTATATGTTCGTTAAAGGCTAAGTCTTTACTAAATCTATAATGCAGTTCTATACATGCCGAAATTAATTCGGCGTCTTATGCGGTTTTCCGTTGACTTCACCAGTTTCCTACTTGGACGCTTCTAGTAACGAGTGTACTTCAATTCAGCTTCTCTTGTTCCTTCACTGTTGGAAAAAGCTGATAAAACTAAATTATAACTAATATATAACTAATAGTTTTATTATTATCACTGCTACCTCTTTTACACTAATTAACTGCAGCCATACGATTTAGTAAAAGTTATTGTTAACGTCAGTTTCATCACTTGAAAGCGATGTCAATGACAGGCCAGCCCAGGATTTAAACTCCGCACATACTGATCATCGGTCAAATATCCTACCGACATCGCCACAGGCTCCATAGATATCAAGCATAATGTTTAATTTAATAAATGCATGTTGATAATAACCAATGGAGTTACACTGCTGATCTGTTCCTTTGTTAAGCCGACTGCTGTTGTTCTGGTGTTGAACAGGAATCCAGTGGTCGAGTGGAAGATTGCCATGTTCAGGACGTTCAGCATGGCCTCATCGGTAGCAGCCTTGCCACTAGAAAGAGCTTCCGCCGCCATCTTGTCATGTAAAAGTTCAATCTTCAGCTCCAACGTGAACGTTTCACTGTGAACCACAGTATCATGCCAAATTAAATTAAGCCCAATTACATTTAATACCCATACCCAATTTAATTTATATTCATCGAAAGATTTCCAATATCATGCAGAATACTTAGCGACTTAATAATTTATATATTTATTAGTTGATTAATTAATGGAAGGATGTATAGTATGGTGCACTAGCATACACAAAGGCCAAGTCACTTAAATAATTTTATTAGTAAAATTGTATAAATATCTATAACGATACGATACATGATTCAGGCAGCTTAAGTTTAATTAAGTTGTGCGCGTATGTCTTATTGCTAAAGAAGATTTCACGGATTAAAATGTAAATGTAAGTGTTATTATCTCGAAGTCCTTAAAATTGAGTTCAGTCAATTTCGAAATAATAATTTAAATGTCAGTAAATGCCATTAGTTTAACTGTGATTAGTCTGCATAGGTTGAAAGATCGACTTGGCAGTAATCTTGCCTTATAAGAGGAGGTCAGCAGATCTAATTCTGGCCAGGTCGTATCCTATGTGTTTCTGAAACTGCCAATAAAATTGGATTTAGAGCTTTCTTATTGATTTTACTTTAAAAATGGCATTCATGCTGAAAGCAATAGTAGACTTGTCAAATTTGAGCTGCAAAAAACATTTATATAAGTAATATAGAAGACCAACTTTATATACAAGAAAATTTCTATGAATTGTCGAAGAATTTGTAAAGAATTTCTTATGTTAAACTGAAAATAAAATTACCTGCTTGTTCGATTGCTGCCCACAGCTGCGCAATTCCCGAATAGTTCGTCGAACCATTTACTGAACACCAGCCTCAACTGTCAAAATAAGCAACAATTTTCTTTGCATCGTAAGGCATTCAATACCATTGGATCATAGGCAATCATTTACGATCATAGTTAATCATAACGACAGCTAATCATCCGAAATCAGTAGACCATAGTTAATCATCTATGATGACAGTTAATCATCCGATATCAGTAGATCATAGTTAATCGTTTATGATCATAGTTAAAATATCTAAACTCAGTGGATCGTTAGTCATTTGTGATCATAGTTAATCATTTATGCTCATTATTAATCATCCGATGTCAGCGAATCATAGTTAAACATTTATGAGCATAATTAAGCTCATGATTAAACATTTCACTTTCTCTCTACCAGTGCCATTCTACTGTAGGTGTATGGGATACAACTTACTGACTTAATTGCCGCTATTATATTTGTAGACCTATCTCAATAACTTCATATGCAAGAGTCATGAAGCAAAAAATAAATAGGCCATGCATAGCCTTTGGAAAAGAGAGCAACTTGTGATTAATGGAGTGTTGCTTAAGGATCGTCGCAGCAGACTGAGTAAGAAGGCTGTGAGGCTATTCTTAAACAAATTCAAATATCTACATTTATTTACCTCACAATCACCATAGTCATCTTCCTCCGAGTCTCAGTTTAACTAGGATCGAGATTAGAAAATTTTGGCAGCAATTTATGGAGCCTACGCGCTCAGCAACCGAATGCCCTTTCTGACGTTTTCATTAATAAATAATTATTTAGTAAATATAATAAATAAATAATAAATTATAATTAATGATTATATTATACTTTCTACCTCTCTACAGAACACAGCCTTGCAAGTCTCCGAGCGTTCATTTGAGCACACGGTCTTGAGAACTGGTTTAGATGTATCAACATCAGCTCTCAACGAGACAGCGGCTGAAACAAAACGTTCTAACAGAGATCAAACACAAGAGCTGCAAATAGTTGCCACTATCGTCCTTAATGACATCATGCACTATAATTTAAGGTAAATTTCATCTAGGGTTCCCCTAAGCGGTGAAATTTCTAAACTAGTACACGACGGTGGAGATTTTGTAGAATTGTAGTTGGCGAAACAATTTCGCTGCATTTTGAGCATTTCAGTTATAACGTAACAGCTATTAAAGTACTACAGTCATCAATGACAACATCGAGTCAAGCACTATTGAGACAAATTTAAGCCTGTGAACAAAAAGACGGTCCGAAATCGATGCAAATTCCAAAATCCAGAATATTAGTTCAAAGATTTAAAAAAATTAAAGAAAAGGAGGTTTACATGCTCGTTAAATGGAAAAAAAAAAAAAAAAAGAGACAGTTTGGTCTTCAACTGTCTATGGATCTGCTTATAGGAAAACAAAGGCCTATGTGATTCAAACGAAAACTTTCGAAAAGTGGATGGAAGAGAATTCCAGATCTGCGGTGCAAAGATTGGATAGCTTAGAGCGTTAAGATGAGCAAGGGCTTACAAGTGTAAATAATTTAGAAGACCGAACAACAGAATTGTATTACCCTCTTTTTTAATGTTCTTGTGCTCATTTCTTCTATTGGTATAAATTAAAACATTCAGAATACACAGAAAATTCAATTCTTTTAATGTTTTGAAAAACATGCAAGACCAAGACTAATAAGATAACAAGATTAATGGGACTAATAAGAGACCAATACCACACACGATCAGTTCTATCATCAAATCTGTCGTCAGATGCATCTGTTCAGATACATCTGACGATAGATCTGACCGTGTGTGGACTAAAATGTTAAATCTAACTGATGACATTTAGCCAAGACGAGACCATGACCACGACCTTGAGGTTTAAGACCATTAAGACCGAGACAAAGACATTAACTGAGGCATAAGCCCAGGACCAAGACATTGAGGCTTAAGACCAAGACGTTTAAAATATTTCATGACCGTCTGGAGAAAAGACAACGTCTCGAGAAGTCATATCGTTATTGACAACCACTGGTTTACTATTGGTGTGCTAAAAGCTGGTAAAAAGCTAATGTTAACGTCAGTTTCCTCACTCGAAAGCAATGTCAGTGACGAGCGAGTCCATGATTTGAACCCGCATATACTGATCCGCGGTCGAGTATCTTACATCGCCACAATTCACATACCAGTATATAATGAAAGTTTATAACAGCTTATTAGATAAATTTCAACTCTAATCACAACTCTATCATTTGTTTGCAATCAACCTAAATTCATGTGATCAGTATATATATATATATATATATATATATATATATATATATATATATATATATATATTGAATTGAATTTCTATAGGCCTACCAATTCTACGAATTTCTATACCGATTTTACTAAATTTACGCAGTGTAGGCCTACATTGACAACTTGTAGGCCCATATTGAAAACAACTTTATCAAAAAAATTTTTATATTGCGATATTTGAACTTCTTTCACAACGTCATGCCGATTTTATGAAATGTACGCAACGTAGACCTACGTATTGAAAACATCTTTTTTCAAATATTAGAAGTTTTTCGCTACTAAATTATATTTATAGCGAGTCGAATGCTACATTAGGAGAATCTCGATTTAGAATTTAGAATCGTATCAACGAGTATCACATCTTGACTGTGATACGATCGTTAATTAATTAGCAAATTGCGAGCTACTATACGGCGTCATCATCATCATCATCTACCTTAAATTCCAGTTTGAGTAGGGTCGGAATACGAATAGACCTTCTCCAATACTCTCTATCCCATACAATATCATCAATATATGTTAATTCTTTTTAATGCCCTTCCTTTCCTTTAAATTTTTGTAGCAATTTCTGAAGCCTGGGTGCCCATCAACTGAATGCCCATTCTGACGTTGGTTTAGATCTTGTTTTTATGTTGCCATCTATGACACGTGAATATATACATGGATGATCTATTCTTTAAAGCAACCCGGACACGACACGGAGAGCTTCAATAGGGCGTACTTTTCATTAAATTTGCAACTGACTAGAATAGAAAATCACACAATGACTGTGGTCATTAGCTTCTATTTAACCGAGTCCTTCAGATCCGGTTTAGAGCCAATGTAATATTTGTTAAAAATTATCCCCGCCTTAAGAACTCCCATTGCGACTTTTTGACTAAACTTTTTACTTTACTAACCTTCTTAATTTTAAAATATACTGAAAGGTATGATACCTAGACGTGTTCCATCAAATATCACAGTACATCCAGACATCATGCCTGTGATGTAGAATCACTAATTAATAAACACATCTATAATAGGGCGTACTACCAATTAAATCTATGAACGATCAAAACACAAATTAATTACAACAACGGCTGTGGTCATTGGCTACCGTGTCCTTCACGACCCGGTTAAGAGCCATTGTAATATTTTAAAAGAAGCGGAGCTTTAAAATTTCCTATTTGATTTTTATCCAACTTTTTAATTGTACAATTTGCTGAAGTGAATCAAGGGATGGTACCTAGAGTTGGTCGGGTTGGGTCTACCAGACTGAACTCGACTAAAGACAGCTCTGGTCGGTTGCTGACAAATCGCTCAATCTGATTCTTTATCATCCTCTCGATGACCTCGTTTGATGAAATCAGTCCGATGTTTATCATTCCTATCAACAGGTAGCGCTGTGTGAGCGAGATACGAGAGTGAATCACTAAACTGCCATAGCTGCGCAAATGTAAGATTTTATATACATAAATTTATCTAGTAATGACAGGTTTCTAAATCTCAGTAAAATACTTCTGAAAAGCTAAAGCTATTGTGCTAAACTTAACGACTGTTTTCGAGTCACACGGGATTCTGTCAGAGACTGTCTGGTGGGATTGGAACCGATGACGTCCTGCATGTCAGGGAAGCGTGCCTTCCACTTGGCCATAGGGCAGGTACGTGATTTTTACAATGTGTAGCAGCTGAAAATACGTGAAAAAGAATTAAACAAGAGAAGAATCAAATAGCAATTTAAAATATAAAACAAAATGACAATAAAACTATTCCGACTATAATAAATTTAAGGTCTGCGTTTAATCTCGGATTTGTAATTTTTGTACGTCTAAATTCGTTTGGCAGTGGTTCGGCAGCATTAAGGCTTCTCAGCAAAACCACTAAAAGCCAGGTTTTTGTAAGAATTCAGCATCACTGCAATTAATCCATAATCAAATTTAGCATTTTATATATATATATATATATATATATATATATATATATATATATATATACATGTGTATATAAAAATAATATTTATTATTTCTATTATTAGTATTTTTTAATTTTAAGTTTTTACATTATTTATGTCATGTATTATGTAGTTATTTTATTTACTTTTTTATTTACTTAGAAGAGTCCAAACGCAATTACTAACCTAAAGAAATAGATCTTGCATACTTTTATCTCTTCTCCGAAAATTGCTTTCATCTAAAATAAAAATTAATAAATTAAAAGAACATCTAAAATTAAACAAATTACATAACCTACAAATGAAATAGTTATTAGTTATAGTGCAGGCCTACATGACACGGTTATACTCTTGTAAGTCTAATGAAAAAAATATTCATAGAGTATTTGTCACATGATGAAAAAACATAAAAACGGAGATTAAAGAAAGTACAAGGCAAGTAATTTACATTGCACCGGAACTTCTACCAAACCGAACAATATGAAATAAATACGTGAAAAGATATAAAAATTACTTAAAATATAAACGATAAATGTGTCTGGATCTCTAATTTATATTTACTATAACTAAGAGTAAAATGCTGTTATATACAGAATATATAAAATAAGTTACCAATTAGCATTTTTTACCGTAAGGCAAAATTTGGTTTCATGATGACGGTACGAATGAAAGCTAGTATCTGAAAGTCTAGAGTCGTATGTTTCATTGTTGTACTTCATGACAACATCGAACGCTGTGACGAACCCCTCACTCTTCTTTACTATAATATCAAAAATAAATTTACATTGGATTTCTTTGATCATAAACATATTAAGACATAAATATATATTTAATTGTGGTTATAAATAAAATTGGTATCAACGAAGAGTAAAGTGTATACATGATATAAAACATTCGTTTTATGTCAGTATGATACCCTTAGAAGCCTTGAAAATAGCACATAATATTATTAGAAGCAAGATAAAACTTCTGGCTGCTTTAGGAGAAGTAGTTTAATGTTGTTAAATCTTACAAAGGCAAGAGGCGAACCATGCTTAATGATTAAAACAAATTTCCATCAATTGGTAAAGTTTACCTATCAACAATATTTACGTAATTTGAGAGTATTTTAAAATTTTAATTATGATTCCATGTGATATTAATTACATTTTCTTGTTACTAAGCTTCTCCATCCGTCAATAGTACAGGAATTATATAATTTTGGCACTTTACAAATACAACACAACCACAAAGGTCTACTGTCAGCATCATCATCTTCCCTTGAATCCCAGTTTAACTAGAGTCGGCACAAATATCATAGGTCTACATAGGTCTACAGTATTAAAATTATTAACCTTATATGGGTCCTTATAAGTGCCTAGTGCCTTGGATTAAACTTGATTTTGAAATTAGGTGCTATTCAATTATTTACATTAGGCTACAAAGTATATTTGCTATGCAAAATCGAAATTTTAAATATTTAAATAAATAAATAAAATTAATAATAAATAAGAATTTCATACTCAGCAGCCAATTGACGGCAGAAGACAACAGCATCAATATAACGACAACAGCCACTACCGTGCAGCATGTCTTACGACATCTTCTGAGGCAATTACGACACTTAAGCTTGCAGCCGGTGCTGTCTTTAGGACATTTCCAGCAGCCAGCAGCAGAAGAGCATTCTAGCTTGCATTCTTTCGTTTGTTTCTTGTTCCTGAAATTAACCTCAACTTTACAGGACTCGTTTTCATCGTCTGGATCCATAATTCCAGCGGTATCATACGGAGCAGCAGTATACGGATGCGAATAGGGACGTAACCAGTGTATCTGCTCTCTAAAGAGCTTGTTGGGAAATTGATGAGAGAAATTGTATTCTGTGCTCTTTTTATTCGCTGCGTCGACTCTGACTTCCTCTCTAGCGTCCTCTTTGCTCCAAGGCAGATATTTACTACCCACGGCTGATGCTCGAGGTGTTTGATACCTCGCTATGCCCTGACCAGACCCGTTATCCTGTCATATAATATAAAATATTCTAATTTTAAAACAATATAAACGCCTTTAACATTTTGACTAAAGTGGATATATACAATGATTATAAAATAAATATTAAAATTCAATGTGATTAAATGTATAAATGCAACAATGTTGCAAAATTTAATTAGATTAATTGTGTTCTCAAAATGTGTAAAAGTATTAAATTTGAGACCAGTCAAATAAGATGTTTTACTATTCGTTAACGCTTGATGAATCTCTGTAACGTGGTACTTCTATAATATATATGAAGTTAATGCTGCAAGTTAAATTTTCAGAGGATAATATCTGATGGGAGAGCAAGAGAGAGAGAGAGAGAGAAAGAAGAGAGAGAGAGAGAGGTAGAAAGAACGAGAGTTAGAGTGAGAGAGAGAAATAAAAAGAGGGAAAGCTGTATTTATTGTTGCACACATTGTAATTTCAAAAGAAGCGTACCAGAAAATGTGAAATATGTCAGTAGACATTTTCAAAACCTGTAGATGTCAATGGGAAAAGGAACGCAAGAAAACTATGCGAATGTCAAGTATGGACAATTATCAATATATGTATAGTAAGAAAATATAGGAGCGTTAAGGCATAAAGAGATGTCGTATTACCATATTATTTCGAGATTTCCCCATCTGTAGATAAATGGGGCTTAATAAAATTCAGATCCATTGAGAGAGAAAAGATGAGAATGACAGAGAGAGAGAGAGAGATTTTCGCATCTGCTTGAAACAAACGAAGTTAAATCGACGGAACGTTTCCTTCTGTTCAAATTTCGAATAATTTTTTTAAATCCAGGGTCACAGCTCTATTAGGATATAAACTATTTACGTTTTTCTCAGAGCCGTGTTTAAACACTTTACGACGTTTGTAACCATGCCAGCCACCTGGAAGCCATTTGAATCTTTCTTAATCTCTCCTGGAATCGTCAGAAGCGAAACCGTTTAGTTCTCTCTCAGACAGGTAGCGATGTTCACACACGAAATGTAGCAAGAAAAAGCATTATTATATATTTTATTATATTATTTAAAAATTGTAATTATATTATAATTATATAATATTATTATTAATATCAATATTCGTTTGGGGATTAAATGCTCAACTACGCCGTTTAACGATAAGTTTCAAATCCAGCTTTGTGAATTTGGCTCCACAACTTTTTCATTAAGTTATCTGTCGAAAACTAGAGCTCAATTTGAGATAATATTCGATCTAAGGCCCAAAATTAGAGGTCGTTCAGTTAATTACGTATAGCGTACCAACTCAGTACGGAGCCAATTCTACAAACACTGGCTCTGCAACTTTCACATTCGAATTTAAAACCTACGACAAAAATTATTTGTTTTACTTAATTTCACCAATTCAATGGTAGACAAGTATAAAAGACAAAATTACAAAGCTATCACGTGAATAAGAACAAGTAACAGGTAAAATTAGAGCTCAGTTAGTGATAATTTTGATGCAATTCGTATAATTATTTAGAACTCATACCGTTTAATACCTTACCTTGTATCGTAGTTTTGTGATACATTTTTGGAGCCAAGGTGCTAAAATTAGGAGATTTGAAGCAACAAATAGCACTAATTAAACTCCATTTTTATATAGTTTCTTATTACTGCTATCGGCTTTGTTATTGACTATTGGCAACATTCGCGTATAGACGCGAATGTTGCGAAGCCAATAGCCAATAACAAAGCCGATAGCAGTTTTGAAATAGGAATTTATATAAAAAATTACTAACTGGTAGATTACAAAATAATACATAGCAATATACTACCTACTTGAAAAACACATTAAGATATAAAATACTCAACTCATCAAGTATATTACCCTGACAAAAAGAGCATCTAAAGAAACTAGGAACAATATTCGTTCAATAACCTTTCACGATCCGAGTGTCTGATTGCACCGTTTTAGATCTAGCTTCAGAGTAATTTTACTAAAGTGTGCGCTCTGTGGTATATATAGAGCTAAACTGCTCGACAAATGTCAAACGAAAGTATTGAGAATTATTTTACATTTTCGGAAAATGTTTACAAGGAGATAAGATATTCAAAATCAAAATAAATTGCTAAAATTTCTCATGTACGGACCCAACTAAGCAACCATACACACATATACATGTACAATGGGATAATTGACGGTTGAACTGGTGCAAAGCTATAATACAGTCTAATCTTCTCTAAACAATTATTAATCAAGTAATTAAGTAATCAAGTTTCAAATATAAAACAGACCTCGAAGTCTGAATCAGTAAGTATAGGACAAGCCTTTATAAAAAATAAATGAATAAGTGAATAAAAAATGAGCACTAATTGAGCTCTACTTTTTATATGTTTTAAATATAAATGTTTACGAAGATGTTGCAGAGCCAAATTTCTGAGATTGATGAAGCATCTTTTACGGGTGATGCTGAAAGAGGATGTTTCTGATGCAATATAGACACTAAAATATCTATTTTATGAGCATTTGTTGGTTACATTGGGATATTGTAAGAAATATATACAAATAAAGTCCACCTCTCGTCTTCTTTGTCTAATTTTTAACAGGTAAAAACGTGGCAGTTTAACTTGACTTCATGTGTTTCTCTGTAGCTTTTTGGCCATACTGTCATGTTTTAAAAAATTTCAGCATCAACCAAACCGAACTATTTCGAACTCGGACCCGACCTGAACTCTTGCAAAACGGTGCCTGAAAACCAGGCCGAACCCGAATCGATCCCGAGCGCTGGTTTTAAGTAAGCCGAACCGAACGGAATTCCCAAAATGTCGACTGCTAACCGAATCCGAACCGAACTTTGTTTTTCAGCAAACCGAATGGAACCTAATTCTGCAAATGCACAATATTCCCATCTCTAGTTGCAAATTTGAAAGTGAAAGTTGTACTCCGTCAGCGTCAAGTTGGCTCCGAAAAAAGGGGCTATAAACGATACATACCAAACGGTGCGAGCTCTAATTGTTGGACTTTAGGAAAAAATTGCACCAATTGGGCTCAAAGTTTTGACATATTACTTAAGTTTATTCGAAAAAGGTGCGGAGCTAACTTGTCGGAGATAAACCATTAGTCTCATACTCTTTCAAACGATAGTAATACACTGCTCTAAGTGAGACTAAGAATTTCGAATCGGTTACAATTTTTCGACGTATCGATAAAGATGATTAAATAAATCTGCATAATTATATGTATTCAGCCGCTTCAAAACCGCAGAAAGTAGTAATTAAAATGTGCATTTAAACGTCAGTTTCGTCTCTCGAAATGATATCGGTGCAGGGCGAGCATAGAATTTGAACCGCAAACCTAATATAAACTGGATAAGTTGCATAATTGTAATCAAGGAATATTCTTTTTTCCTAACATTGTCAAACAAAAAACTCGATATAAATATTACAGAGATTTTCATGAATTTTCAGAAAGTCACTACCGCTAGGCGCAGCGTTCCAATGCAATATTCGTCATATCTGGCATTGTTTAGGACCAATTCTATATTCGTCATATCTAGCATTATTTGGGAAGTTGAAGCTCAGCTTTACAGATTCTCTCTCTCTCTCTCTCTCTCTCTCTCTCTCTCTCTCTCTCTCTCTAGTACCTACCCTGCTCCCACCGACGTGTATTTCAGAGACCAGGTTATCAGAGCCCCTACCCGTCTGGCTCACAGGGTACCAGTGATGCGTGGAGTTGAACCCAGAGCCGTCAGAGCGAGTCATGTAGAACGTCTGCTGACCATTCCTCCAATTGTCATTAGGGTTCAACTTTTCTGTTTCCATTTATTTGATGTTCAGTTTACTTGAGTTACAAACCTAGAATACGAAAGCATATCATGAACATTGCTTAAAAATGTGACGATGCAGATGCCCAAGCTAAGCTTAAGACATCGGCTGGAGCCAGTGACGATGTCGGTAAGATACTCGACCGCGGATCAGTATGTGCGAGGTTCAAATCCTGGACTCGCCGTCACTGATATCACTTTCGAGTGAGGAAACTGACGTTAACATTAGCTTTTACAAAGGCATTATTATTTGCTAAAACCGAGTTGTAACTTGTATGATTATGGACTTAGCTTATTCATGTAATAGCGCAGAGGTATAGATTTGAACGGAAGCATTCAAAAGACAACTAGTCCACGACTGTGACTGTCTGAAGTTTAATATGTATTTCAGTTTATAATTTCATATTACTATCTTGTCTATACCACATGGGCTTAACTGCTTCTACATATGATATACTATTTCGCAACATATGCAGTGGCGAATAATTACGCAAGAGTAAACATATAGTAAATACAGATAGTAAAGAACTGTCAAAAGTCAGTTTTGTCAAGAATAGGCAAAGCATTCGAATGGATCAAAAAAGCTGCTTGCAACTTTGAATAAGACCTCAAAATCTATAGCGTCTAAAAGAAACTTCGTAGCGCCGTTTTCGACATTTGATAACTACATCTGAAGATAAGCAGTTCAAAAAACTATCAAAACAATCCAACAATCAATAATTGTACAATTTCAAATTTCAAGGTCTCATCAAAGACTGCGAAAGACGCAAAAAATTATGAGACTGGAAGGCTGGATAGGCGTGATCCATGGATAGGCGTGATCCAGTAATACGGACTCTTTAAGACGGAACTGTCTGATAAGACGACGGAGGCGTATATCAAGTGGAACTGACGCGCAGGCACTTGACTCAATACTTGAAAAGAATAATGTCGGAAGCTCGACTAAACACGACTGCTTTTACTATTTTTAGGCACGTTGAAGAAATTTAACTTCGTGCAATATGGTTTATTTTAAAAGATTAAAAATTATCCTTTTAGTTTTAAAGCTAGACTGAAAATTGAAGCCCCAACAGGAAATGGTTTTCTTTTAAGTAGCGTGACGTGACTTAATTAAGGCTCGGCTTTGTAACTTAGTAAATGACACAAGAAGCCCATATTAAAGCTATTATCTGACATAATTAATAATATTCCTTCACGTCTACCCCTAGATTTAGGACGAGTTTAAGAAGATCTAACCATTTAAGCTAAAACGGCTCGTTTAATAAGTTTTTAAAGTGTCGGACTTGCCACGGAATAAATCATATCTAAAGATCATCATTCAGAATATTATTCTACATTATTGAATATTATTCCCCGTGTTGTGTTCGGGTTGTTTGAAGAATAGACCAATCGGAGACTGCACGTGGCGTAGAAGGCGAATACAAGATCCAAACCAACGTCAGAAGAGCGTCCGTCCATATACTGTTTTGAAACTATGACGATGACGTGACGAACATTTCTGATATGATATCTCCGCACCGTTGTGCTCGGGTGTGGTTGTGCCACTGCAGTATAGGGCGACCGCAAACAATCTGCTGCGTGTACATAAGAGGCGACCAAGGTGGGAGCTGAGGATGGCAATAAGGGACCTACCTCATCATGAAATATCTTCCCCCAGGATTAACCGGTAATTAATCCGTCTAACTGAGGAAGGCAACGGGAAACCACCTCAGAAGCCATACTTTTCCCAAGCTATAGGCTACATAAGGTATGGATAAAGCATAGACTTTGTGAAGGGATTAACTTGTTGATATAAGAAGTGCACTTATGGAGCGAGAAAGCAGACTTTGAGTATGAATATGTACCATGGGACCTGCCACTTGGCCGTGCACTGAAGAGATCCCAGCATCTTAGCCTTACACCTTCCTGTAGGCACTGGTACCGGTTCAGCTCAAAGAAATTCTCACAAACATCTTAGTTTAAATAAAAACTTACCTTTTATTCTTTGGATTCTTACGCTTTAATTAAGTTAAACTTCTAAATATCATTTGCCTTTTTGTTGATATTCACGTTCACATAATCAAGCGAACGTGTTGAGTTAATTTAATTGCAGCCCTGTTCGAGTAAAGGTTACTAAGTAATTATAACTGAAATAGTCCTATAATGGCGTGAACGTTAGATACTGGGTAGGGGTTTGAAGGGCCACCGGTGGAAAGTTTAGTAACTACGCGTAAGTTCGGTTCGAAATATCATCATGGATAGGTTAGTAAAAATAGTTATGGTTAATAGCGAACAAATGACTTGCGCATTTTTCTCATCCATAGATGAATCCGGGACAAAATTTTACATTGCATAAAATAGCGAGATTATTATCTATGATATGAGTATTAATTTATGTTATTTCATTTCAAAAATTATGTAATATACATGTAGGCCTAATATAGCTTTGACTAAATTTGGTATACAGCTCTAGTTAGCCAAACCTGTACCAGCTGACCAAATTTATGGGATAATCTTGACATTGTCTAGTTTATATAGGAATGTGAATTTTGAAAAATGTTTTCTGATTGCTGCAAGTTGTTCGACCGCGGATTAGTAGCAGCTGCAAGTTCAAATTCAGTACTTTTCCCGTCACTGACATGCTGTCGAGCAGGTAACTGACGTTAAACTTTGCTTTAGCCTGCAGTCCTAAATACTGCTTTAAACAGAGTGCAAATTACTTATCAGCATAGTGCTGATAATAAAAAATGTTTACATTTACCGTCGTTAATTTGCAATTTCTGCAAAGGAATTATAACCCTGCTAGAATAATATTAGTCTTATTAGATAAATTGTTTAATAGTAAGATGGCAACAAAATAGAGGAATTTTTAAAACATTTACAATATTAGCCTACTGTGTCGTTTGAGTTATTAGGATCAACAAATTAACTTCATATGTGATTTACAATTCAAAGTACCGCATTTAAACGGTATATAATACTACTAATGCAATTTATCATCAGATTTCCTCGATAGAATAAATTCATTGCTAATTGCAATTTTCTCTATAGAGTAAACTACAACATTTTTCAATTAGTAAACCAAAAGTTTATATTAAAAGACGTCGGAATCCAGCATTCCTCTAATTCGAATCAAATCCGTGGAAGATGTACCCACAGTTGAACTATGGTTATAGCTAGAGAAGTCTGGATGCCACGTGTATAGGTCTAGTCTATCTTCTCGGTCAAAAGTGCCTCAGGACTAAAGTTCAATTTAACCTAATCCGCAAGCGATAATGGATGACTTCTCAACCGAATTTGCTCTGTAGGTTACAGTACAGGAATGTGTCACTGCTTGAAACTGTTAACTGTTTTCTAATATTGGTTTAGCCCGTGACTCCGGACACAGCGAATTTGATCATAATACGGATTCTTTATTATAAGAATCCGAGAAGCAGCAGTAGCATTACGGTGGGATTTATCGCACTTGGTTTGGTTGCGCGTCAATTATCTAAGTTAAGCTATATCGACCTCAGTTAGTACTTTGTGGGTGTCCACCTTGGAAGACCGAGTGTTAACAGCTTAGGAAGGGAAATCCCAGGGTGATGGAAGGTTATTCTTAAATCCGCGCCGGTTGCTATTTATGCGCCATCAAAAGGCAACGATTACTAATAACCATGGAGAGGAAGGAGGATATGGGCCTTAAACAAGCATCTGTGTTTCCTAACCAAGTGCGCCGTTATGTCATGTTGTAGTTTACGTAATTATAACCATGCTCTTCGAATAATAATATGCTTTTCTAAAATATAGTAAAATATTACTTCTAGCAATAAATTAGTGTATAGTTTCGCGAATAATATATACTTTGGTATTCTAAATATATTATTATATGTGCATTGCATCAGTTCGAAACAAATCAGTTCAGTTATACATGTATTCTACTTCTACTGTTACTTCTAACATAGCCTGCCAATAAGTCAATAGAAGTTCATGGTCTTTAAGAATATTAATTCTAAAAAAATTCTTTCCTCTAACTGATATACATTTATTCAACTACGTAACATCCAACTCAGAGACTCTGCACGAAAAAGCCCGCTAGACTACGCTAATGAAAGACGTTTAAGAGGTTTTCAAATACGGAGGCAAAAAAATGTCGTTACTGAGAGTATCTCCAATTTATGTATTTACTGTCATATCATATAGAAAATGTACCGAAAGCTTGCACTTAGGCCTATATGGTTAAGCAAGTGGCAATCTATAACTAAGTTTTATATATTCATGAAAACAAGTTTTCAAGTCTTGATTGATCGGCGCACATGCAAAAATAGCTTTAAAAACAATTGAATTTTATCATCTCTAGCATTTGGATAAGATACATTAAATTTCTAATTTTTAATGCAATTATCAAATAAGTTTAATACAACTTATATAATTATTGCAATTACTTAAATAATATTTATTAATTTCACTTTTATTTTTAATTAATTTTTATGTAAGTCAGATCTTTACCAATTTTTTTTAGAAAGTCACGAATTTCATATCAAGGCACCCTTTATTCTGAATTCTGCAGCATGGAGGTATGTGAACAGCACATACATCATCAACTGACCGCTTCCGACAATCATCACGTTATATTAATCGCAGTCCTACTGCAAAAATACAACCAAGGCATCTCAACGGCATTCCATTCTGGACTTTCTATTTATTTCTCCCACAGCTATTGAATTCCTAGAATGCGTGTAGATCGTGTCAGAAATCAATTCATTGTAATATATATACATGTATATAGAAAATAGTATATATATATATATATATATATATATATATATATATATATATATATAGAAAATAATATATATTTGCATGTATATATATGTATATAAAGAAAATAAATATTTAAATAAAATAATAGACAGCATTTCGAAATGAATATTTTAAGTAAATAAGTATCATCAGTATTTATCCGCACAGGTTACTTTTGACAAATGCACACATCAGTACTTAAAGGCATGACATTTCTTTCAAAATTGTTCAAAGTTGAGGTTTCTTATGTCTCTGTACTTTATATATAATTTATATATAATATATATAAAAATAATATGTAATATGTAAATATTAGAAAGAACTTAAATATATAAAAAAGGAATAGCAAAGAATTGAATGCTATCGAACAAAAAATATTGAAAGTGATTTTTTCAAGCATAGCAATGGAAAATGAGCCAACATAACGTCCATGTTTGTAGAGTTGCCCCGCTTAAACTACATTTTTTCTATTTGTTTTATTTTCTTTTCACTTCATGCCCATCCCTAATAATATTCCACTGTAGTGAAATATAATCAATTATGTTTATATTTATCACACTCAATACCAAATTTAGAACCGTTTTGGCCATTTAGTCAATATTTTCCGTGTATCCATTCCTGTGAATGTCTGAGATTTTACTCTTAGATCAGATCGGCCGAGAATCGAACATAAGAAAGTTCAATTCATCTCAGGATATGTTATTGCAAAATTTCTTGTTAATTTATTGGTATTGCATCATCATAATTATACCATAAAATTCAGTTTAACTCATTTAAAATTAATATTATGATAATTAATTAAAATTAAAGAACAGAATAACATTCTTAAAGCTACATGTACTCCCTGTTTCAAAAATATAGTACATAGTAATTGTTATGACAGTCAACGACTGACTTCCAGGCATAAAACTTGATTCATGGAAAACTGAAGTTAGTGGGGTCAACACAATGCTTTAAGTCGTTCCTGGTAATAAATCATACAATCGTACAATCCATCTGAGAGAATGAACTGAAAACATCTAACATAACATATAACATTACCATGAGTTATTATGCATAAGTGTGAATTGCCATGAGTTATTATGTATAAGTGTGAATTACCATGAGTTATTATGCATAAGTGTGAATTACCATGGGTTATTATGCATACATGTACGTATGAATTACCATGAGGTATTATGCATACGTGTGAAATACCCATAGGTTATTGCGCATAAGTATGCATTATATCTAGTAAATGTAAATTATTATGAGCTACTATACATAAGAGTAAATTGCCTTGTATTGTATACATAAGCATAAAATGAAAACTGCACTTGTAAGGGGTACTAAACCTTATGTTCATATAGAGTTTATTCAGTGTCCAATAAGAAATTTAAGTATAGACCAACTGCAATTGGTCGGTAAATGCCGCAAAGCTCAAATATAAAGAGAGTTCATATTTATGTTCATATATGAAACCAATCCAACAATTATCTCTTTCACTTTTATTAGACAGCTTAACCATGCACAGAAGAACGTCGTAGAATAAGAATGCACAATAAGTAACTAATCTAAAAGAAAGTTGAGATCAAAAAGAGTTTAGGCTGTGCAGATAAAATAGCAATAAGATGCCAACATGTTTTGCGAAGCTAACGAAATCCGGAAGTAATCACCAATGTATCAAACTGAAGGTGGACTTAAATAGGAACATATGCTTTGGACTTATATTTCGCATATCATACGAAAACACTAGTATAGAATCTTACTTGCCTAAGTCTATATTTACATATTCAGTATTATATGCGTATTAGAATCCCTCGATCTGCCTCTAACGGTAGTTGTTGTTATTAACACAAGTCAGTCGACGTGTTATTTCCAATACGAGCAGACCCTACACACTGCACACTTGTATATTCTATTTACACGAACCCTGGACAGCAAGGACATCCGGTGGATACGTCGTCCGGTCGGAAAATCAGTAAATTAGTCAATGACATGGAATGTAATTGCTTTACGTGTGTTGAAGAGACCATGCGACCTCAAACATTCCTGTCTATTATTGCAAGCAGACTGCGCAGAATCTAGCGGACAGTCTAACAATGAGCTTATTCTTGCTCTCCTAAAATCATGATGACGTGAGCAACTATTGTAGAAAAATATCGTGACATGAGCAGCTATTGGAGAAAAACATCGTGACATTAGCAGCTATTGTAGAAAATATCGCGACATGAGCAGCAATGTAGAAAATATCGTGACGTGGGCAGTTATTGGAGAAAAACATCGTGACATGAGCAGCTATTAGAGAAAAACATCGTGACATGAGCAGCTATTGTAGAAAACATCGTGATATGAGCAGCTATTGTAGAAAAATATCGTGACATGAGCAGCTATTGGAGAAAACATCGTGACATGAGCAGCTATTGGAGAAAACATCGTGACATGAGCAGCTAATGGAGAATCCACAGTTACTATTGTAGATGATGTATTAGTCGGCTTGAGTAGAGCGCTACCAACTCGTTAACAAAAATTTCATTTGAAATCAAAAACTATAAAGAGAGAGAATTGCAAAAAACAGTTTTTGATTTGAAGAAACATTAAAAAAACATTGGCGTTATTACTTTGTCGTACGATAGTGTTAATTTTTAGTAATAGTTTAAAGATGGTACGAGTCAATTATTATTGTTGAGATGAATTTTATGCATCTAACTGTTGATTAGCAACTATTTTGATGGATAAAGGTAAAAGTAAACAAAGTTCAAAATCTGTTGCTTCGCAGAGGGAAATTTATTTTAATTCACTTAACTGATTGAATATACGGACCTAAAATTTAGAATAAAAGTTAACGTTAAAATAGCTCAGCGTGTTGAGAGTCAGATAATGTCATAAAAAGTGATCGATTTTGACATGAACTAACCTCCCGTGGGTGCAATTCTGAGGTGAGCCGAACAGAAAGTAAATCGGGGATATTCGCAGGACCGGTAAAACGGGGAGAATAAATTTACTACAATAATGTATAAACAATAATTAATATGTGGCATTAATGATAGAGAGAGAGATAGTTAGATAGATATATAGAGAAAGAAATAGATAGATAGATAGACAGATAGAGAGAGAGAGAGAGAGAGAGAGAGAGATAGGAGAGAGAGAGAGAACGTGTTTATTACTACCAAAGCAAATATTATAAGAAATCGTCGCATACACTTCATTTCAATTAACAGAAATGCACAAAACACTTAATCTCATAAATCAGTCAAATGAATGCCAAACGGATATCTTTATATATGACAATTTCGATATATGCTCGGACATTTTCTGCGAATTGTACTATTATAGGTAAAATAACACATTGTATAATTGAAAATTTACAATCAAAAACACCATCAGCGTCAATTTCGGCTGAATTCGGCCGATCAGATTAAGAAATGCGTTGAGTCTCATGCTGCAGCTAACAAAGCGAAACAGAAAATACTGCGGCAGACTGCAAACGACATCGCATGAAACAAAGACCGCAGGCATTTTCGGTGCAGTGCCAAGAAAGAGTCTGAATTTCTTGCTCACTTTAACAAATTATCAACCTCACCAACAATTGCAGACGCTGTTGCTCGTGAAACAGCAGAATATTTATCTAGAGAAATGTCAAACGATAGGTTCAAGGCAAGCTTTTCTTTTTATAGTCCAATATCGTGTCCGATAAAGAGCAAAAATGCCATGAATAAAGTTGATCAGATGTAAGAAACTTTGTACCTCAAATATAAATTATGATCTTACATATTCAAGATTCTTGGTTTCTGAGATGATTCTATATGTTCTCCTCAGATTATAACTCAGTTGATTTCTGCCATACATTTATAGCTTTTAGTTGAAATATAACTATTATTACCAGATACGATCTAATACAGAACGAAACTAAAAAATCGATGGCGACTATTAAGTATATTATGTACACAATTTTTGCTTTGAACAAAAGATATTGTGCTTCCGTAATTCCCACGTAAATATGCATAGAAAATAAGCTATATCTACTATTGCTACTTTTTGATAGGCATAATTTAGTATTCTTTCAGTTTGGGAATAATGCAGTGCACATCCATTTTGTATAATAAAGTGATGCCGCAGACCCGTATGAAGCATTTACACAAGTACAGTGTACTTGCAGTACTTGTAAATAGCCCCAAAGTACTTCACAGCTTCACATCTGCTGCTCTCTGCACGAATTCTAAATCAGGAAAAAGTTTGTAATAAGAACGATGAATACCATCTAATAAATATTGCTTGAGTGGCCTTTTAGACATACATATATTTTTCAAGGGTACAATTTCCAACAGGTCCGTGGCATATGTATAGAACTCCATTTTTCTTTATACCTTTTTATTTAATAGTTATGTACAAGGAAATGAGTTTATATATCGAATGTTATTTCAAGTTTTAATCTCTCTCAGTGGAATTTGAAGCATCGTTTTGACTCTTTACTGGAATGAATAGAAGAACCGTTGTGACTCTCTGCCGAAAATTCTTATTTTTCGTGTATCATTGTAATTATATTAACCGTGTGAATTTATAGAAAGATATTTCTAGCGTCCCCAAGCATATTCAGTTGAATTTTTCACTATAAAAGTTGACATTTGGCATTTCAAATACATTAGCTGACATAACTGCACTTTTCTCTATGCTGCAGTAGAATATTTGGCATGGTCATTCTTTTACATATTATTCTGTTCATTGTTCTCAGATTTTGACATTGCTTTTTATGACGTCTCCAGTTGCTATGGTTGCAATTAATATCATACATCATTCCGTTGTGAGTGGGACGAAGACCAATCATTCACTCTTAGTTCTTTCTTCTTTTGGCGCTCAACTCATATGTTTAGACGTCGATGTTGTCATTCATTTACATGTAGGATGGAAATATCACTACTATGAACAATAAAGATTGCTAAGAAATTTACTAAATGTTTTGTTGACATTTTGATTTCATATATTATGACAGTTTATGACTTCTTAGATTATGACTATTATTAAACTTCTTAAGACTTCGTGGATTACGACTTGTTATGACTTCTTAGATTATGACCTATTATGACTACTTAGTTTTATATCATAACGCTACTAAGAGAACAGTATTGTGACGTTGCTCCATGACCATTGCCTGGTTTTATTCAACTTTCGTGACGTTTAAATACTCTTCTATTGTTTAATTTGAAATTTTTACTTCCGATTTAACAAACTTTCTTCCTCAACCCAACGATCTTAAATTCTGCTACCATTTAACATTTCTTGTATTATTTAAATAGTAAAGTGAACTTTCTACACGTATTCTTAGTGTTATTTATTTCTTACTTTATTCCAGTGTTCATGCTTTTTAATGGTTCATAAAAGTCAATAATAAATTATATAAACCGTTATAGTGAAGGATCCGAAATTCGCAATATATTTCTAAGCAGAACTTTTCAATTTGATGGATCGTCGCAAACAACTCTGCATGATCTACACACATACATTTACATGTATGTCATCTTGACGCCTTACAGTCCTACAATCTCAAAACACTTTACACGGTTCTGATTATGTAAGGACAACGAAACGCGTTTCGAGTGGTATTGCATTTGCAGCTGCAGTCGTATTCAGCCTATCAGGTGCTGCTATTCAGTCATTAGGGGACCAATGTATAAATGCACCAAACGCGGTGGTGGTGGTTAAAAGCCCCTTATGCCTCATTTTCAATGGGATTTTAAAATATTGTTCATTTTTAACATGAGTGTTCAAAATAACTGGGGATCAAATCCCTTCAATACCCCCGCCCCATCGAATTCTAGAACCGCGGTGAAGTGACGAGGCTTAAAGCAAATACTGAGAGTTGGGTCTCGTTTACTCTCGCGGATCGTCGTATTAAGTCAACGAGCCAAGGTCGATACGTAGTGAATCCATAACAAGCAGCTTATTTTTAAACGAAACAGCCTCGGCATATTTTACCGGAAAAATTCTGAAATGGAATATTTAGTTCAAAGCCTGTAAAACAGGAGAATCTCTCTCTCTATTTTTATCTTTCTCTCTCTCTCTCTCTCCCTCTCTCTTAGTACTTTGCCTACTGGTCTATAACTCCTCTTCCTTTCTCCGTCTTCTATTTTCCTCTTCTTGTCCACACAGGAGTGGATCGTTAAATCATCTAACATTCCTAATTTCGGTCTACCTCTATTTTCTTCCATTCTGCCTTCCACATGTATTTCTATTATCTCTACTAGTAATCTTACGCCCATAGAATATATTCTATTCAGTTTTCTTCCCATTTCGTAATGCATTGATCAACTGTCTACCTGTACCAACTATTTTCAGAACTTCTTCTTTTGCAGCATTTTTAATCCAGCTAATCTTTTCCATTCTTTTCCAATTTCAACGCTTCTAGATTCCTGAGATCGTCCTTCCTTAATGTTCA
>CAJHZI010000855.1:2242500-2472500 GCA_905160935.1 Enchytraeus crypticus
GGCGAGGAACCGGAAGTTAAATTTTTATTGATTGATTAATTAGTCGTCGAAAATTTAGAAGAAACTTGCATATCGAATTACTTAGAAACGAAAAGGTTAAAACAGGATACGATAGCAATTTCCAAAGTTCAATAAATTCAGTTAACTGTTTAGTCTCCATCATATTCAATTATCTTACATGATAGTAATTAGGCACTAGTCTCAACGTTCGTAGTAGGAATTCGATATGTATATACGTAGTTGAAGCATTTAAGTTACTAAAATCATAGTTAAAACTACAAAATTAATATTTTGTCTCTATGAAAAATTGTCAACAATCTGAAAATGTCTCAAATTGCTTGATATATATTCTTTTAGAAGCAACCTTTGCACATCTGAAACTTTAACATAAACTTCCTTTGAGGAAGTGTATTTAATCAGAAGACTACTGAACTACAGACATGATGTATTTTCAAAAATGAAATATTTTGAAAAGGATCTTTAATCTAAATCTGTCCAATTTCGAAATATAAAAGCTTAAATTGAAGCTAAGCGTGGTTATTCTTTACCTAGAAAGAATGTTAGTGACAGGGTGAGAACAAATTTGAACTCTGCTTCAATTTATATGCATTCGGACTCATAATCCTTCATGCTGTTCGAGCCTTTCAAACTTAAACTGCCTCGTTAATAGAATAATAGTCAATAATCCTAGACACGCTATGAAAAATTTAATTTGTCAGAATTCCACGCATTAAGATAATTATATATTCTTTATTTAATTTTCGCTTGCAATATTAGCCTGCGTTGTAAGTCAATTTCTGCAGTCTAACTTTGCTTGAAACCCATGGGAACCTCTATAGACCCAGTGTGAGAGCTTTATGGTGTCATAGAATAGCTGATTCCTCTACAATATTAGATTTCTGATTGTCTCGAAATGTCGCGTTCCGCAGCGATTTGAATGAACATAGCGTGATTGTGAATTTGAAATTACTAAAGTTGATTTAATAATTAAATATTTAACTATTAATACATAACCACTGAGAAATTATTCCAGGAATTATTGCTTAATTATGTATATGGGTAACGCAACTGGTTTGTTGATGAGTTGTTCGGCAGCGGATCAGTAGACGGAGAGTTAAAATCTATGGTACTTTCCGGCCCCTGACATGCCATCGAGCAGAAATCTGCCGTTAAATTTGGCTGTGGCTTTTTAAACTAGAACAATATATAGAAAATCAGATGACGTCATGAAACTTTGATTGATCGATTCTAAGTTGCATTGAAATCACGTGGTTTCGAGTTCCATACGAGATATCCAGAGAGGTAAAGACTCAGACAACTTTTTGACGGGTAATTGGATAAATACAAAAAATGCCAAATAATTAAAAGATCGGTATTAGAAGCTGGTAGATATAATAGCGGATGATAATTTTATTGAATTGTTTACTTAACTTTTTTCTAGTTCATGCTATAGCACATTATATGCGCCATTAAAAAAGCGGGTTCATTAAGTGCAATCGGCAGACGCATAATGAAAGAAATGAATCATTTCACTTTATTCTTCAGTTGCATAAACAATCTCTCTACGGCAGGGCTTCTAAGTTCTGATGGAGCTTTAGTTTCAACTTCAAGCAGTTGCGAGAAATTTGTCTAGGGGTTTTTTCTATTTTAGGGTTACGCGGTTTTTCTGGAGTAAAACACGATTTAAGTTGGCAGTGTTGCGTGATCATTGCAACAATTACATATTAAACACATTTCCGCTGAAAACTCCAATAACCTCTATAGGCTACTTATACTTAAGCTTTTCCCCTTTTACCTTTTGAAACCATTTATTTGTTTGTTACGTTGACTTTCATATGATGAATTGTTTATACTTTAGGTTATACTTTTTACTCGTTTTTTCTAATATTTACTTTCTTATTGACCCTTGATAAATCCGGGAATTTGCAGAATTTATTGTATTTTTGTGCATGTTGTAAAAGATTTCGAATCAATAACGGAAGAAGGCAATGCGGAATCATTAGTCATATCTTCCAGACACCATTAATCGAAATGTTCTTTGATAAGAAGAAAGCCTTACTGATTTTATCAACTTGTAAGCAGGTAAGAAAAAGGAACATTTAGTTAGAATGATCTATAAGAATATGTAGTTTGGCTCATCAGGTTTAGAAAATTGTCGATGGTCATTCAATGAAAGCTCATTAAATTGAAAGCATTAATAAAAATGCATTGTAATAGGATTAACTGAAGATGATGGATTTTGTGTTCTTTTGTATCGTTCTAATTTTTAAATGTAAAACATATTCATTCAATATGCATGAATTGCTCAAAGAGTGGCATTATTACAGCGCATTGTTGTGACAATCTTACAACGTAAGTAGCCATGAAAAAATAATGAGAACTGGAAGAGAAATAGTTCTAAAGGACTTTTGAAGTGAAATTTGTAAAGAACTCTAGGAAAGATTAATGAAACGAGAATTCAATATTTACAAGAACTCACTCTTTTGGATAGCTTCAGGGTAACCTCTGGCATTATAATATCTCTCATCCAGGTTATTTTACACAATACATAGATGACGCTAAAGCTTTCATTAACTGAAGCGTGTGCTGGAAAACTGCATTGAATGGCGCTATAAATTGCAGTAGAAATCTGTAGTGGCGAAATGAAAAAATAAATAGAAGGAGACCGTGTATTTCATTTTAAAGCTGTGCTTTATCGAAAAGTTGTAAAATAAATATTGTTCAAAGCAAATTAACCCGATTTAATTAATTTAATGAACTATTACAATTCCATTAGTTAATTAAATTTGGCTGGTTTGCTTAATTTGATCTACAAATTAAGCAAGCTACTCTCGGGAAATTATTTACATTGACCGAAAAATGAAACCCTTTGCAGAATTGTTTTAAAGTAGATTTTTCTGAGAAGATGAAAAAATTGTAAGCTTAAATATCCTTTGATTGAATCGACTTGCTTCTATTCCAATTTCTTTCTAGAAGGAGAAATAATTATTGGCCTAGTAATTAAAATCCCTAGAGTTTTTAACGTTTGAGTAAATATTTAGATATAATTTATATGATTTTACTGTTTTAAAATTATTTTGTTTTACTATAACAAATATTTGATAAAGATCTGATTTGAAGAGAGACGTAGTAGATGAAAGAATTAAAGAGAAGCTAGAGCATTAAAAGAAGACGACGTGTAACAAGGGATTTAGGACGATTTTGTAACGCATTAATTTTATTGATGAAATTAAAAATGAGCGATAAAATTAACTTTAATCTAAAGTCATGTGCCATGAACCTGTTATTGGAAGCACATTCACAGAGATACATTTTTATTAATTTATATCATCAGTGATACTACTATGAGAAATACCATGTATAAACAATTACTGATATGCAAGCTCTGCAAAATAAAAATTCTATAAAGTTTGGAGCTACAATAAGAACTCCCAACGGAGTAATAAAGGAAGCTGCTAGATTCTGGTTTGATGCAGGCAGCCAATCTTAACGTGAATGCTATTTTTAGCTTCATGGAATCTGATGAAGGATTTAATTGGGACAGTGTGAAGTGCGGAAAGACACGACCAATGAATTAAAGATAAATTGTGTGAGAATTAATGAGAGAGAACTGAATTGAGAACTGAATGTATGAGCGGCAGAAAAAGAGAGAAAAGTGAGAAAGAGAGCGACTGAGATATGCAATAGGCCTATAGTGGGGGGAAACATGTTTAAACAGATAATGAAAAGTGATAGAAATTTAGTTCGGTATAACCAGAGTATTGATATAAATCTTAAGCTGTCAATAGAAGGCTAGAGCAATAAACTACTTAGCCAAACCAGAAACGTGACCTCTGAAGGGAAGAGAAATAAATATCTCTAATTGTGCTGAATAGCGGTTGATCTATTATGTACATCTCTCCTACATTTCTCTATCATTGAGTTGCAGATATGCCTACATGTATATTAAACACTTTTGGATTTTACTATAACTATGTAGGAATAGCTTCGCAAGCCTTTTCGTAAAATGCTTTGGATTTATTCAAATCAATGTTAGTATTTCAACTTCACTTGAGCCTACTACTGTATACTTGAGAGCTCCACAAAGCCAAACATTGGATGCAGGAGATATTCTAGATATTTTAAAACTCAAATCTCTCGTTGTTGTTGCTACATGTCGATCAGTTGACAGATTGCTACTTTGCTATCACGACTATTCTGGCAATGTAATGGATTCTCATTCGAATCATATTTCAACAACTCTAACGCATTACTCTTAGGAGCCTTGTGATGATCGCATGCAATTCATTGCTTTCTGTTTCAAATCCGTCACCATCAGCTGAATTTAGTTTTATTTAAATAGTGATTTCAATGCTTTCAATCTTTAATATTCCACATAGCGTGTACTGATTGTCTGAGAGTATAAAACTGCTCAATGAAAATTTTTAGGCTCAACATTTTAGTAATTTTTTTCTTTGATCTAATTCATAATGGATTTCATATCAGACTGACTGTGAGGTTCTGAGCAGTGAAATTGTTGATTATTATTGAAGGAATCAGTATTATATTGCCACAAATGCTTTGCTGTATTGTGAATATGTTATTAATCCAAGAGATGCTTTTAAAGAAAAGTAAAAGTACTTTCACAGTAACACTCAAATTACTAAAATTGGAATCCGGCGCAAACTCAACGAAAGTAAATCAGAACAATGCCTTAAGTTAATGACCGAAGATAAAGACATATGTTATCAAGCCTTGCTGCCTTCGTTTGGCAGTTAACATACTCAATTTTTCAGTTACTAGGAAGTGCCAATTCTTAGAACCTTTCTGATGACAGCTCCCTGATTGTTATTAAAGATAATCAAATGTAAAACCGATTTCTAGGAGTCGCCGTTTGTAATTGATTGCAGAAATCGTTCTAGGAATCAATACTAATTTCCTGCGCTATGTCGTTTTATTCAAGACCTAATTAGGAGTTTGAAAATAATTTTGTGCCGATTAATTAACAAATTAATGCAAAACCTGAATCCAGATTAAAATTCAATATAAATTGCAGATAATTGAAATATAATCCAATAACACTTGCGCTTGAGTACGCAACTTGAATTTTTAATTTTTAGTATAGTTTAGAGGCGTGCAATTAGCATTCATATATGGGTACCCCACACATCACCTCGAATGTTGAAACCAACATCTAATTCTGCCTATATTGTCTTATGCGGATCAGGTCATAGGCATAGTCATGGACTGAGATAGGGAGATATGCCTATTGTCTTGTATTGTAATGGTGGCCACTCTCTTAGATCATATACTGGAACGGTCACTGTATTGCGGTGATATACTGGTCATGTGACTTGGATCACGTGACTGGATCCTGGGCGGGTCATAAGTTAACCGGACTCATACATAATGAATGGTCTGCTCTGCTTCTTAAATTATCGCCGCATATGCTGCATGCCGCAAGGCGACTGATACCATTGCCGCAGCCGCACAACATTCAGACGAAGGACGAAGTAAGATATCATTGGAGTTACATTTTGTTGTAATAATTTCTGAAGGCTATTTCTGAAGGCTATTTCAGGCGTTAATGCCAACCTATCGTAGGTCTTATCGGATTGAATCGTCGCAGGCTTGTAATATCTCTCAGAAGCAGAGTCATACATTAAGTTCTGCTTAAGATTAATGGTTCACCAAAGATTATAGAAGTAAGAAAAACATAGTAAATATCAATCATTTTTAGATAACAGAATATTGAAATTTCTTTGAAATACAATCTGGTTTGTAGAATTGAGTATTAATTAGGAAGTTTTTATCTTTGATCAGTAGATCGTGTTCTGGATGATTATCTAGTTCACCGTAGCTGATGTGCTTATGGACGAAAATAGTCTTTAGTGTTATTCTCCTATGCTATAGCTCTACCAGCAGAACTGTGTATGCTGCTTCGTTGGATGGTCTAGATTTAATTAGCAGGAGCATCTGCTCCAGAACACCAAGCTAATGAACTCTGTGCATCTTTGAATCTTAAAATATCGAAATCAGACGAAAGAAATATAAAATCTGCCGAAAGGTCTGCTTTTATATGTAGAGTGCTTGAGGTATTAAATTAATTAGTGAATTAAAAATTGAATAGAATCATTTGACTACATCTTATTAAACTAGTTTTTAAGAATTCTACGGGTAGGTTTTTTATGAACCAGGATTTTAAATACATAATATTTTAAAAGGATTATACATTGTTCATCTTGGGGGTGATTAAATGTTGCGTCATTGGGAACCGATGTATAATATAACATTATATAATGAATAGGATATGGTTTTCTGCAGTATAAATAAATAAATCGTATAAGCCTATCGTTTGACGATAAATATATGTTGAGAAGAAGCACTTTTTTGTCAATTCGAAGGCACATATCTTTGAAACGATATCAATTTGTACTTTTAAACGTTATGATATGTTTGTCTTACGAATGTATCTATTTATTATTTCTTTTTATTTCTATAAATGCTAATAATTAACCTGAGCTTTAATTTGCTGCCTTCAGATGAAATAAAGATTGATATAGCTGACTATTCAAACGTATAGCTGCCTTATAGTTTCATAGCTGCCTTGAAACTATAAGGCAGCTATACGTTAAAAGTATAAATATTTTATAAGTTAAACCATTGATATAAACCGTTACGGATGGCATCAGGGGAGTTTATGAAAAATGTAGGTTAAGCTTTTTAATTAACTTTTATGGTGCCTTTGGGTGATTAAATATGACGCATGTCTTTAAAATGAAAGCCCATATGGTGCCGATAAATAGTGCCAGTAAATGGAAGTTTCATATCACGGTTTATATAAGATAGAGATTGGAATCTGTATAGGTGAAAATTGCCGAGCAATCTATTTATTTGTAGATCTGCGGTCTGAGATATTGAACATCTGGTGAGCAGATAAGAAAGCATCTATAATGCAGACTAGAAAATGACATGTTTAAACTGAGTTGCAATCTCTACATTGTTATTATACCTTAGATTTCGCAACATTGTTCACCAGTTAAGGGAACAACGTAGGCTACATAGGCATAACTCTGAACGCGCTCGGCTGAAATATGTTGCACTTCACAAATAACCTACCAGTCGGCCGAATTTCACAACTAATTTTAAAAGTTCTGTCTTTTTGCTCGTTTTTCGTTTCAACCGTTCTCGCAACTTTTAAGTCAAAAGTCAAGTGATGACTTAGCGATGATTGAACGAGTGCGGTATACGTTAAGACGAAGATTAATAAAAAGTTATTTAAACTATAAAAATACTAGAAAGAATCTCTTATTTATACATGTAGATATTTATATATCAGTAAAACAGAGATGATCAGAGCAACAATGAACAGAGACATATGGAGGAATATGACCATGACCGCCCAGGCTTGGAACAGGCACGGCACTTTGAGAAGAAGAAGAAGATATATCAGTGTTTAAGATATTGTTTTAGTACTAATTGCTGGTATTAAAATAACTGAAAACAGATTAAATAGGTGATATGAGGTAAAATTTTCCAAGTGTGTCATAATATATTATCTGCTAAGATACAGAAGAGCAACCTATTTCAACAAATGTACTCATCAACTTCTAGCTACCATCACAAAATTTGTAGAAAAGCGTATTGCAGTTTTTGTCTCTCCGAAAGTCCGCGATGAATAGTGAAAATAAGTAGCAGCTTATTTTTTGGCAACAGCAGTAGACCAATTTCTTCTGCTTCCCGCTAGCTCGCCTCTTATCAAATATCCAGACGCTGTTGTCTGATGTTTCGTGATGAGTTCGCTTCGTCATTGTTTTCTCTTCGTTCGTATTCTGCAATAATTATTTTTCCAAGAAATTTGCGAAATATCGAACTTTTGAGAATAATGAAATAGATATACTTTTGAAGTGACTAATATATTCAGCTTTTGTTGCGGCCTCTGACTTGTGTTTAATTCGAACCTGACATCTCATGCTGTTCTACTTTGATGCGCCTGTTTTTGTCAGTATACATGTATATACTATGACAACAACAACAATTAGAGTGATACAGTCATCAATGACAACATCGAGCACTATTGAGACAAAACCAAGCCGGCGAGCAAAAAGAAGGTCCAAAAACGGTGCAAATTCCAAAATCCAGCAAATCAGTCCAAAGTAAAAATCGACGTCCTATAGTTCTGCCAAATTATCGTTGTCGTTGATTATTATGCAATAGCTTATTAATTATAATTAATTAATTATTAGTTTATTAATTATTATCAATTATTAATGATGATTAGCTTTATTTATTAAACAGCTTAGTGTTATTTGAGTTGTTTGAATTACAGCACTTCAGTATTTTTTAGACGTCTTGATCAATTTCACAGATCTTTTTATATAAAATGCTAAACTGTAACCTAACTAAAAGCCCGCGAAGACGGGAATATCATTATAGATTTCAGTGCAACTAGTGGAAACATGGTTTGAGATCCAATGACTCAGCAAATACTGGGCAGCCTAGGCTATTTATCAAATATGGCGTACTATAAGAAAACATTTCTGAATAGTGTATAATTAAGTTGTAAATACGTTTGCTTGTATTTTTAAGTGTGCGTATGTAGGCCTAAATGGATGACCCTTATTTAATTTAAGCACTTGACAAATTGTAACTTTTCATTACCGTTGGGTTGGCAAAATAAATAAACAATAAGGAATAAATATTTATTGCAAACAATATCCATTAATATGAATACTTTAATCATTATATCATCAGTACCTTCGTCTTCTTCTTCTTCTTCTCTTGAATCCCAGTTTAATTAAGTATAGTTGTGAAACAATATGCTCGTTATAACATGTGCAATTCCATATTGACGTACTAACATATCTAACAATACATTTCAGAATTGCACTATTATTAGCCACCCAAAACAGTATGCGAATAATGCAAATTCACTTTAAGCACAATATCCTATAAGCTTATCGTATATTATTAGTATCGCTGAAGTAAAAAGTAAGGCAAACGCCATTAGCATTAAATAGCCTTATACAAACATCGTTAAATTTAGCTTTGTGGAGCTGTGCTGTATTATGCAAGTTGTCTGACTGCGGAGCAATAGCTACATGTAGGATTCAAATCCGCTGTTCGTTCCGTCACTGACATGCTTTCGAGACTGATGAAATTAGGCTTTAACCTTTTTTCCTGTTTTACCATCTGATGTTTGCCTACATATTTCGCTGTAATTTTTCATGATACTCGTGTTAATCTCTTTGCCAGTGGCGAAGTCGGTAAGATACTCGACCGCGGATCAGAAGTTGCGTGGTTCACATCCTAGCTCGCCCGTCATTGACATCGCTTTTGAGTCAGGAAACTGACGTTCACCTTAGCATTACAGCTTTTTTATCTGATTTTATTCTTCCATAATATTTCCGCTATAAAGTGTCTAGAAGTTTTTATAAGAAGGAAATTATTTATGCGTGATCGTGAAGTCGGTTACGTCTGTTGTACTCATCACGATCGTATTTGCCTATCTGCAACTACCTCCGCGCAACCTACCTCCATTACCTCTCTAGTACCTCCACGCAACATCCCTGCCGCATCAGTGTTTATTTTTTCTGAGAAGTTCGCATTACTCATCATTCATAGATATAGAATGCTAACAATACGTACCTGGAAGCTCATGACTCTACAAAGTTGCCGGAATTTCATAAGAGTTTTCCGGAAATACTAGAATTTGATTTCTCTAAATCAGAGATATTAAATCGCAAAACCTTGATATTGCTAAAAGGTACATCGTGTTTTATGAATTACTGGACATAAAGAAGCTCTATCTTGATGGGAGCTTACCAACTTCGTTAGCAATTTGTCACATATGTCAGTGCTAGATGATGAAAATAACGTAAAACCCTTAGTGTGTTATATTACATGGTATTTTATTACATGGTGTAAAAGTTCATTAAGTCATTTGATAGTTTATCGGAGATTGATACGGAAAACTTTTGAAAAAAGTAGCCAAAACCCTTCAAATAATCGTAAGGGACTGCAAAAACTCACCAAAGAAGTTATGAATAAATTGGTGAATGCCACGCTTGCAGTGAATTTTATTATTTCCTTCTTTAACTTTGACTACTCAGAAGACTTATTTGTCTCATTGGATGTGGTGTTTGTAAGAACTCCTCTGTGATAGAGTTTCTAATTGATAAATGATTGAATTTCATAATTGAATGTGGCATTTGTTCATGATTGTACTTCCGTCGATGTTGTTGTTGTCCAAAGCACCTCAATCAGTAAGGATGAACTTGATTGAATTTATATTTTTGCATATTAAACTTCGAAAACTCTAAAAAGTAATCATGTGAAAACGACTGCATTATTTAAATATAATCATCAACATTTTATTGTTATTTATATTACAAAATGACGCTATTTGATTTATCCTTGCATTGACATTTCTAAACTTACTGGAATCTCGCTAGAAGTATTTTACTTGTTAGAATTTTTCGTCTTTCTCTTATAGCTGCAATTTAGTGAATGTTTTGTTGTCGTTGGCAATTGCTGAGAGTTTTTCTGTACAATTGAAAAAATAAGACAGCTTCGTGGTTCTATTGGCTGAACTGCAGTAGATCTGCCTGCGGCTTCGCAGCAATCGATACCTGCAAATAGCTCGTGATACAATTTGAGATAAATCGAGCGGAAAACGAAAAGGAAAATGGAAAGACTTGAAAATGAAGAACTCTCAGCCAAGCATGTGATGAAAATCCATCAATAACCCATAAGTAATGAACAACGGTAAACTCTGATCCATAATGAACCATTAACTACAACGCTTTATTTTTCCTTAAAACTATTTATTAAACGCTCTTAACGCAAGGATTGCATCAACTTTCCGTCTTATTACATTTCATTTCGCTATCTTGTACTAAAGTTTGTAAACGGACACCATAAAATTTTATAGACTGCTAAGATTACACTTGTATCGATAATGACTTTAGAAAAAAATTCAGTGCATAACAACAGCGTTTAACGATTTAGCTGAAAACTATACCAGTGAAATTAATGCATAAAAGAGCAATAGTTCATATTTATATCAATTTCCTGACATCGAAGGTGATGGCCGCGTCAGGTGGGAATAGGCTTAACCCCTTCCCAACCTCCCCTTTAAAATAATTATGCCTGGTAAGCAGGTGGTAAAGATCCTATTTTTAAAACAGCTATATTGAAAAAAAACTGTTAAATTATAAATATACGAGTAAATAGTTAACTAAATTGTAAAATAGGACAGGTTAAAATAATTTCAGTTAGAGCTCTATGAAGTGTATTAGTTGAAAAGAAAATTTTAATTCATCAATTTAAAATGGACTAGTAGTATGTGTGCTAAGTAAATCATGCACTTAGTAGCATAGCGAACGGATAAGATTGAGATTAGAGTTTAAAATCTCAGAAAGACCATTAGAGTTTAAAATCTCAGAAAGATCATTTCTGAAAATTTCTGGTTATACTTTTCTTATATGGGTACACACGTATAACTTAGCTTCATAGCGTTATTTGAATTAAGCAGTTTTATTTACATTAAGCCAAGCCTATAGTGTAAGCTCTTCGAATCTCTAGTTGTCTTAGCCAAGTACTGTTGACGTTAGTCTTGTTGTCACCAAATTATCATCAGGTTTGGTATCAATACTGGCTTGAGCGGATTTCATATCGATGAATTGTCAGCTAGCGCTTCAGAAAGTACGGTACCCAAATAGAAATGCAGCGTTCGCGTCGTCACTGGTATGCTTTTGAGTTAAAAAGCTACCCTTAGATAAACTTTAGGCAGACGTTAAACTTGCTTTCGCTTTAGCTTTATCTTTTTCTTCAAAGGTCCTTGTTGTTGAACAGTGTTTTCGGGAAACCGTTTATGGATATGGTTATAAATACTAGGCGTACTTGCATTAGATTTACATTCATCTGTCCTTGACTAACGCTTTCATTTATCCATCCACGGTGTGACAATAAATCAACCGAGTGTCAGGAATATATTAAAGCATTCAGACCAATCGGCGCAATATTAGAGCTGTGTGCTTCACGGTGCAGTAGCTTGTTTGCTTCAAGAGATGATGGAAAGAATAATAGACTCAAGAAACTACTGAGACATGAATTTAACACAATTCTACAGCAAAACATTAGAAAGAAACTGAGAGTAAATGCAATTTTAATGGATCTGCCGCTAAACGATAGCTAGCTATTGCCTGAGAGCGAGAGGGAGAGAGAGACAGAGAGAGATAGAGGGAAAGAGAGAGAGAGAGAGAGATTCTGATACGCCAACCACTGTGAATAGGATTTTTAAAGCGGAAACTTAGCAACGAATAACGGAAAGCTTAAGACATAATTTACTTGGCGTTCAGGGCTCACTTACAATAAAAACTCGCAGCGATGGCCGGGAGCTGAAATAAATTGCAAATATCGGTTCTGGTTGACATCAACGTCACGTGCTGCTATATTACTGGCCATTGATCCAGGTCCTGTGGGTGGTCCAGAGATCCAGTGGCTGTGGGAGAGGATTGATATGCAAAACCATGGGGCTTCTTACTGGAAAACAGCAGCTTAACTTAGTTTGACTGCACAACAACAACATCAGTTCAGTGCGGACCAGCGATAATCCTATAGCTAAATTCAGCCATGGGTGGAATAAGGATAGATATGACAACATGGAAGCCGTTGTATGATATTGATGAGATTATTACAAGGCGCTGATGAGAGAATTAATTTTCAGCAATTGGCTGAGACAGTAATAAATTTAATTAGGCTCTTATTGCACTGTATAGGCCTATGTCCGGTGGACTTATATCATAGGCTCTCTCGACAAAAATGTATCATTATACAGATGAAACTTTGGGTTAATACCCTCGGCTTTCTCGTCAAATATTTCTTTATATATTATCTTTACAGATATGAAACTTTTTAGAAAAGAAACACACTGTAGCCTCTTAAATTGTCAATTTTCAAATTGCACATGCCAATCTTTAAGATCTATAGCCAATATAAACCAACTCGTGTTAACTCTAAACCCATCTCCAGCCTCTACATTGGATTTACTTGTGCAGTTGTTTTGGTTAACTAGGGAAGGACGTTAGTAACCGACAGATGACGTTGTAAGCGTTTCGGTAGCAGGCTTATATAGTATATACCTTTTTCTAGAAAATGTGCAAGAATTATATTATTGCGCTCGAATTATTTCCGCAATCATCACTGATTTAAAAACCTAATTTCGTGCTAATTTAGCGATTATAATTTGAAAAGTCTTATTGAAATTGAGCAGTATAATACCGAAATTACTGTTAACGTTCTAGAATTCTAAATATTAAATAAGCGGTAAAAATTTAGAAATCTATATTAAATTTTAAAACATAGAATTCTTAAAATTCTAAATATTTATTAATTATATTTTCATCCACAACAATAGATGTATCTTGTTTTCGTTTCTTCACCCAATATATCGTATATTTATGCATCATCTATTGAGTCCATGGTTGTGAAATTAAAATAAAGAAATTCATAAATTTTGAATCGTATTACATTAATTCTTTAAATATTGTGATATTAGATATTAGACTAGTTCGATTATGAAATTTATTTTAAGACTAATTTACAAATCCACTATGAAATTGTTGTTCCATCGATCAGGTGGAATGTGGAATAAAAACGACAATCAACTTTTTCCAGCTAATGTGGGTATAGCGCGGAAGAGCCATTATCTTATCTAAAGCAGGTTCTTGTGGATTTGTATGTGAATGTCTGTGGATATGAGACTAGGAGTGGATTTGTTTAGAATATGATGGTTGTGTTCGGAGACGTTTCTAGTGAAGAAAAACTCTTTAACAGTTTAAATATTTAAAGTAGCTAGTTTTAAAGTTAATTTTCTCTTCTCTCAGATATTGAGTGGAATGTCCTAGCATATTTCTGCCCTGTCTAATATCAAAGCACTCCGTGGAAGAGCTGGGCGCTCCAATCAAAAGTCAAGCTTTATCTGACGTAAATTTGTGTAAGATTTTCTTGAAAAAATGGCTTCTTTAATGTATTAAGAAACAAGAAGAAGAGTTGGATAGTAAACATTCTAAGGGTGGAAGGTCTATTAAAAGAGATCATAGAAGGTAGAATGGAAGGAAGAGAGGCAGAGGCAGGCCGTGATTAGGTATGTTAGGTGATTTAAAGACCCACTCATATGTGGATATGAAGAGGAAGGCGGAAAACAGAGAAGAGTGGAGGTGTTATATACCATGGACCTGCCAGTAGGCAGTGCACTAAGAGAAAGGGAGGCTTTTTTGGTTGTTTTATTGTCATTCACAACTGACGCTGAGAAGAATCCTGCCCTTCAAGTCTGCCTTTACTAATAAATTGATTCTGTAGAACTTTGAGACCACAACATGGACATATGGTCAGCATGATGTCATGGATGACATGATGCCATGATGCCATTGTGATGACAATACGCTAACAGAATTTTTAATTTCTAGGGTATGAACCTTTTATGAGTCAATTGAGCAGTTAATTACACCAATTTTAGAATCGAAATTTGTTTACAAATTCTTCAGCTTAATTTTACGGTAATTTAAGATGCTATATATGCAAAATTAATGTTATTTCTATTTGCAATGCCATTTCAGAAACTTCATACGCGCTTTCAGAAGTTGAAGCACAGACGTCATTAAATCTAACATCTCAGTAATCATAAATCATTCCCCTACTTAATGACAATTGCAAAACATTTTAGAAAATTTAAATAACAATTCACGTTTTTCACTATCTAGTACTAAGTGCGACCTGAAAATGGAGTACGACGTAGGAGGCTCAGACCCTCAGGAGGTCGACGAGTTTGCGATGTTTCGAGCGAGGGCCCACGGAATGGAGAGCGAATATTTAGAAATGGCTCGAGTGAGGGGGAGAGGTAGAGGAGGGGCGACCAATGGGTCCAGGGGTCATCAGAAAGGTTCTCGAGGGCTGCAGGACAAGCAGGTGAGCCTGGACAGGCAGTCAGGAGATGGAGAGTTGAGTCCTGGCCTGAGTCGTAAGAGACAGTCGAGTCGTCGAGGTCATCGCGGGGAGAGAGACAGCAGCGAGCCCGAGGAGTCCCATGTAAGTGACTGCATTCTCTGTCTAGTCTATATATATATATACATGTATACTGTATATATGTATATATATATATATATATATATATATATATATATATATATATGTATGTATGTATATATATTTATATTTACATCATAATATTTAATTTTTTATATATACATGTTTATGTATGCTTAATACATAATTTTACGATATTAAAACGTTTATAGATATACATACAATCATAAATGTCCGCTTAAATTAATGTTTGTAACAAATAACTGTTTACCTTAAATATGTATTATGCATAGGTATAATTTTAAAGTTAATAATTAGAATTAAATATTTAATTATCTATTTATTTTGTAATTGCTTTAGGTCAGATATTTGTAAAAATCTTGTGCCTGAGCCCGTATATGCATATTTTAGCAGGTTATTTTAAATGTATATTTTAACAGGTTAAAGCTTAACAGTTCAACTGACACTAAACCTATAAGAAATTTTAAGCTGTGCAAAACAGTAGTTCCCTCGCAATGCTTGAGCCAGTAGAGATGTCGGTATGATATTCGACTGCCAATCAGTATGTGCGGGGTTAAACTCCTGTGCTCGCCAGTCATTGACATCGCTTTCGACTGAAGAAGCTGACGTTAACATTAGCTTTACTTTAGCTTTACTATACCGTTTCAGATTAAGTTCTTCAGAAGAGCTTTGCAAATAGGGAATCTTATGAATTGATCATAAATGTTATCAAACAGTGTGATAAGCATCTATTTGTTCGTGATACCAACATTTTACTTGTTCAATATACTGAAATGAAGACCACATACTACCGCCTATCTGCTGTAGTCGCCTCTTACTAGTATGTGTTCTATTTGCTATAGGGCCGAAGCAGTCGTTCCAGACCTGGTTCATTCAAAGGCACCTCAACATCAGGAGAGCAAAGAAGCATCCACGACAGCTCAGAGCTACTCTCTCAGACCTCTCTACATAGGACACATTCTTGCAGGTATCTGATACTATATAGGACAGCAGAGTTAAATGCACTAGCTTTCATTTTTATTAAATCTTTTAATTTCACTAGATTTGCTAATGTATGTAACGGTGCAAGAATATGTCAGTATATTAGGGCCTTTGCGTTCGTTTTCATTTTCTCTGGGGCTATTGATAGGTTATTTCATTGGAGTCAAAATATTTTTATATTCTATTCTACTTCTAATTCTATTGTATTCGATTCTACTTTATTATATTGTATTCTATTGTATTCTGTTGTATTCTATTCTATTTTATTCTATTTTATTCTATTATATTCTACTCTTTTCCATTCTATTCTATTCTATTCTATTCTATTTTATTCTATTCTATTCTATTCCATTCTATTCCATTCTATTCCATTCTATTCCATTCTATTCCATTCTATTCTCTTCAATTCTATCAATCCAGTATGAAAGTAGATGAAGAACGAATATTTGGATGCGAGTATGATATTTAGATAAATGAAATATAATATACGCCAGTCGGTTGAGCAGCGAGCAATGTAATAGTTAAGTCGTGAGGAATTTCTGTAAAATGGTATTCAAGCACAATTAACGGCTGCGTCTAAGAGAGTATCTGTACCTTCTGTTGAAATCTTTGATGAAAGAATCGCTGGTGAAGTATTTACCACCAAGAAGATCATTGAACAGAGAAGAGCATTGCATCTACACTTCAATTCACTTATTACTGCTCAATCTCTTCAAGATTTCTGGGTAATCTTCAATGCACTTCAAGCTTCGCTAATACACTTCGTCCTGGATGCTATATTAACCTGAATATGCTCATCGCATTAACGCATTAATAAGCAAGATCGAATTAAGAAGCTAGATATATAAGCAAATAAACAGACTTTTGGTGTCTTCGTTTCGCATTCGTTAATATCCTTCACGTTTTCTTTCACTCAAACTTCTCTCCCTTGCACACAAACTCCTATAATCAAACTATTTAGTATGAAATATTTTTTAGACTAACAATAAAATTAAAATAATGCAATATCGAGTTTGTGTTCTTGTCTAAAGATGATCAGAGATTCCCATTACCTACAAAGAGACATCACAAATGTAATTCACAAAGAGAACAGATTTAGTGATTAGAAAGTGGTCTCGAAAACTAATTTAAATCTAAAATGAAATATGTTAGGATCCAAGTTACAGCAGGAGGTTGCGTCAGAAGATCAAAGTGCAGTTTAAATGGACAGTGAGATTCAGAAATTGGAAAGCGGCATGTCAAGATAATTCGTTCATCAAGTAATATGAAAAACCAGTATAATCCTATCCAATTTGTACGGGTTGTACGGTCTCAATGATTTGGACCAATGCATAGTCCAATAATAATAAATACGTCGTTAATATGTATTTATATATGCCCTTGTCTTACCGTTCAACAATTTCTAAAACTATTTTCCGAAATCTATTCTAGATTCTCAACACACTCTCCATTCACAGCAGAGACAACTGTTAGATTAGAAAATAACAATCCTATCATAAGTTAAATTTATATTGCGAATAACCAATTTGACAAAATCTTATACATAATTGATTTATGAAGCTGAGCCGGTGAGCCGGTGAGCCAGTGGCTTGTCGGATCAGTAATAGGAGCAGGGTTCAAATCCAGTGCTCTCTCCGTCACTGATATGCTATTCCAGCAAGAAGCGGACGTTAAAATTGGCCTTAACCTTTCACTCTCTATACTCCAAGCACCTATCTTCAACTATGACTGACTCTCATTACAGCAGAGTCATATTACTCCAAGGGCTTCAGCAATTCCATATAAATCCCCATCCTCGACTGATTTTGTTTATAGTAATCTCTATGGAAGCTAATCAACGCTGAATAAAGACTTTTATCTGAAAAACCTAAGCCTCTATAACTCTCTGACCGCCAGTTCAAAAGCTGCAGAAATAAAACTTATTTTATTGGATTCAATGCTCTTCGTGTCGGTCGAAACTGCTCCACGGATGGGTAATATAATATTACAGAACATTACACACACGTGCTCTTATGGATGTGCATACCCCCTGGGCATTTGCTTTGTCAAGTGTAAACTTCCTTATGATATTAGATGTGGTTATATGATTGCTTTATCTTTGACTTAGAAAAGGTTAATATGTTTCTTTTTAGATAGCTGCTTCTGTTCTTAATAGTGGACAAATGCAAAAATGCAGTATTTGAGTGGGTAGGTAGAGTAGTGGTCAAACAAGAACACTTATCTATCAGTAGGCTTAAATTACTTTTGTTTAAATTTAAGAAAAAATTTAGACTGAGAGTGTCATCATCATCATCTTCATCTTCCTTTGAATCTCATTTTAACTAGGGTCGAGATACGAATAGACCTTCTCCACACCTCTCTCTCTCTCTCTCCCATACCATATCATCAGCCATCCCCTATAATCTCTACTTTTCGTTTTATAAAATTGTGTAGCAATTTCTGGTGTCTGAGAGTATTCATTTAAATATTACAGTATTGCTAAATGCAGACTTCAGAGTGTACATTAAAGCAAACATATGTGATACGCGTAGCTCGATTAAACTTTCTCAAATTCACTGAATTTCCAGGAGCTTTTGCCGACTAATATAGTCACGATATCGCATAGAAGAACAGGAACTATAAACTCTACTTTCGCGTATGTAACATCCATTCGGCTTAGAGCGTTGTTTCAGATATTTGACGTTTTTCAGTATTACTCTAATGGGACGGTCGTAATTAAGATATGTGACCGGAGAGCCTGCCTTCATACGCAGCCGAGTGGCGTGCATGCAGGCTGTACTGATCGGACGTATCGCATAATTCAGCGTTACCAGTTTATCTGCAGGCCACCACAAGATGGCTGTGGTATCAGACAATTACTGGAGATATCGCTAGATAGTAGATACTGTTACCTTCATCTTTGTGACGGTAGTTCGAGTGTGTCGAGTTGTCTTGAAGAGAAGCCTTGTGCTTCTGAGCTTTGGCGTTAAACACTCTACAACCTATTTACAGATATCGCTAGCACGAAGCTGCCGAGCTTAATACTTCGATTGATTAATCATTTAATTACATTTACATGGAATTTCACGTGTATTACTTGATGAAGATTAATTTTAGAATGCCAAAATATAGGTACATTTCTGTTTATTTATTATTGTTGTGTAAGCTTGTTACTACGTATTTGTACTTTTGCTATGTACAGTATGTTTAGACAAATTTTTGTTTATGCGTTTATCTAGTAGGCCTATGTGGTGTTGGATATTGTATGGTTGTGTATATGTATGTGTAAAATGTATGTGTATATGTATGTGTATATGTCTGGTTGTGTATTATTATGTCGCTATCTACTGATTTGTGTCAATTATCGTGTTGTGTAGTGTATTGCTATATTACTTGTTCCATGGTCAAACATATAGCACATTCATCACTTTAACTTGTACTCAGGACATCATAGGTTCGAATCCCCCCTACCAAGTAGTCTTTATAGGAATTATTGTGATAACGACCAGGTTATTATGACCAACTCCTTCTTTCTAAATGGAATCTGATAGTACGTGGCTCCCAACCACTACAAGTGGTCAGAAACAACTTACACAACTAAATCTCAACAGATTCGAAAAGTTAAGATTACTTTAAAGATGAAAGAGATTCCTTCAGCTGGCATTTTGGTTAAGGCACCATATCTCTTCCTGAAATAATTACTGATGTTTTGTCCAAGCAGAAACTTACTTCAAGTCGTCTGGTATCCAGGCTATAGCTAAACCGCAATCCTTGTAGATTGGAAAGATTTCAATGTTTTTTATACCATAACATAACATAAAGGCACACTGGGCCAGGAAGCACAGATTCTTGTTTAAGCCCCATTTCCTCCTTCCTTTCCATGGTTATTAGTAATTGATGCCTTTGATGGCGCATCAATTGCAGCCGGCGCTGATTTAAGAATAATCTTCCATCACGTGCCCTGGGACTTTTTCCTTCAAAGTTGTCAACACTCGGTTTTCCAAGGTGGTCACCCACAAAGTACCAACTTAGGCCGATGTAGCTTAAATTCGATTATTGCCGCGCAACTAAACCAAGTGCGCTAAATCCCGTCGTAAGGTTATTTAGGTTAGACCTTTCTTCATTACGTTTAGTGACTTGGGTCTAGCCCAATAAATGACCTTGACTTCATGAATTCAGTTACTTACATGGCATAGTAAAGTCTACTAGAATACTAATACGCAGCGTTTTGTGAGATTGATTAAATTAAATATCCCAGGGCGCTAGAGCGAAATTGTAAAGTATGGGACTTTTGATATGAGCGATGCTTGTTTAATATTCATGCCGAAGTGCTTATTATAATTTATGTGAGCATTTAAGCATAATCATGCATATGCATGTAGTATAGATTGCATCTTTTAGTTAGCTAACTAGTTAGGCTAGTTATGGTAGATAGACTAGTTAGGCTAGTTAGGTTAGTGATGTGTAATTTATGTACAAACTTTAGCAGTCGACGGATTCTCGAAAGATAGAGATTTTAAATCCTCTGAGTTAACTGCCGGGTTAAGTTATTTCATCATCATGTATGCAACGGCATACACGATATTGTTAAAACGTACAAGCAGGTACACAATGGAAATATTAGTAGAAATTTAAAATAGCCATGCCATTATAACATTAAAGGTATTTTAAATTGCTGCTTTCTGAGGGATATTTAGGCCATCGAGCATGACACCTAAATTTTTAGTAATTGTAAAAACATAGTCCTTGTCTTTTTAGTGCCTATTTACTGCTTAGTGGTACCAGGTATGATATGTTAATTACTTTAGAGTCAGTTTTCATACCGAGTCTATTTTTGTGGCACATTGAAATTCCGTCACTTCAGAACAGTTTTTATTTCAATGTAAGCAACTTATTTTATCAATGCCTGTTTTCCTGTTTTGATCATTCAGGATCTGATCAATCCTGAACTCGCTTCCTGTGGAATGCAGCTCCGGAATATGGCTTAATTTAGCCCGTCATGCAGCCTAGCTAATCGAAATACAATTACGGTACTATGCGCTATATTAGCTTGTACTGTATAGTGTGCCTATGCTGTGTTATGTACTTCTACTGCAAAAGTGCTCATACTGAACTATTTGCGAGTAGTGTTTTTTTTAATTAGCGTATACAAATACAGACGGCTAGCCTGGATTTATTTCAGTATTTTCTCTTTTCATTTTTTACATCCTAAGTCCTATAACTTTATTTATTAAATTTGTTTTCTCTTGTAATCAAATCTTATTTTATTTTTAACCATTCCTTATAGATGTTCTAAGTCTTTTTCGTATGAATATACCGCTTCAAGTTACTACTATCTTCTATTTAAAAAGTGTTCTTAGAAAAAAAGGCTTTAGCTCAGAGGCATACTTATAATAGAAGTCAGTGAGCTTAAAACATACATGATCAGAAATCAGTGAACTTAGTCACTTGTCTCCCTTTATTATTTTAGTTGTTTGTGTTTTTTCGCAACAGGAACTAATCCGTATGTAAATATGTGAAACGTTCCGCTTGTCGACCATTCCTTTTATACAATAACTTTGTATCACACGATCAAGGCTTTCTGGTCAGTGGTCGATAGGCTGGCTCTGATATCTTCGTTTTGTTTTTCGCTTCTGCGACTTCAAAGATATACCGGATCTAAATAGTGTCTTTCCTTTCCATAAAATCTGATATCGATTCATTTGCTCTTCCAGTCAGTCATCTCTTCCATGTATAGATTTCTGCTCCAATCATCATTCCGACTCTTCCGTTTATCCTTCGAGGCTGTTAAGCAATCGATGCTTGTAAGCCTACTTGTCTGCCATGTTCCTAGTACATCACAAAGTAATGTCATTTTCTAACCTACTTACAATAATCCGTGTCCATTGAAACTGTCAGATAAATATTTAAATTTTTGCTTGAAAATGGAACTACTCAAATGGAGTCATTTTATAACTTACTGTAATTTTCTTCCGACAATTTTGCATGCAAAATATAAGTATTTATCTGACAGTTTAGTCAGATAAATACTTATATTTTTGCATGCAAAATTGTCTTTTTTTCATAAATGAATATTTGTTATATTCATGGCGAACGTTTCAGTCGCAGATATTATAATATGATTTTGAAGGCCTCGTGCATACTAAAGAAGAAATTAGGCACCCGTTAGAGAGGATATGGAGATAAGCCAATGACTTATATTCGATGGATCTGCTACTTAAAGAGACATCGATGGTACACTGATAGACAGAGAAGTAGAGAGACAGAGAAGTAGAGAGACAGAGAAGTAGAGAGACAGAGAAGAACAGTGACAGAAGAAGAGAAGCGGAAATGGAGAGAGACAGAAATGAAAAGAGATGAACAGAGACAGATAGGAAGAGAGACAGATAGACAGAGAGATAGAGACGAAGAAAGACAGAGAAGAACAGAGACAGAGAAGAAGAGTTAACTAAATAAATATTGAGTTAATATCAACCTGAACATAACTTACTTAAAGTAAAAAAAGTGTTACGTATAGTGTCGGGTAAATTGAAGGAAGAATGGTAGGAAATACGGTTAGAGGAAGATCCAGACATGGGATGTTGGATAATTTGATAACATATTATTATGTTGGTTTGAAGAGAAAGCAGGGGATATAAATATATGGATGAGTAATATACATGTATATATCATGGACCTGTCAATAGACAGTGCAATGATAGAGATCATAAGAAAAAGTTCAGACATGACAGACACAATTTAATTTTCTCATTTAATCTCTATTAATTATTTTAAAAATAAAACTGAAATAGAAAAACTATAGAATACAGTGATATTCTGGTGATGGTATTATTCTTCCGTATCTTGGAAGTCTATATATTATCAAAAATTAAAATATGGCTTTCAAATTTATTCATTTCTTTCTCTAGCAATGATTCCTTCATTTTATGATCTGCTGGTGATGTCTTTGTTCATTGTGTACTGTAAATGTGTAGACATTGTTACTGTAAATGTGTAGATACAGCTACGTTTTATGCATATTTTAAACATATCGGCTGGAACCAAAGTGGCGATGTCGGTAAGATATTCGACCGAGTATCAGTATATGCGGGGTTCAAATCCCGGGCTCGCCCGTCACTGACATCACTCTCGAGTGAGAAAGCTGACGTTAGCATATATAGCTTTTAGCGTCTTGACGTCATTTACATCATCCTTGAATGAGGAAACGGACTTTACTTCTTTTTTATTGCTATTATTATTAGCTTTTTACATATTTTAATACACATATTCGCTCAATGCTTTATTTATACAGATCTAAGCAAGGAGCATCGTCTAATCAAGAAGAAGAGGCCTTAATTTCCAGCTCCGCAGACTCAACCGCCTTCAACAAGCACCGCACTAAAACCATGCCACCGCGAAGACAAGGGCGAACGGACCGAGAAAACGGAGGGGCCAATAACTCACCTCCGGGTGCGGAAGACGACGACGAAAACAACTATGACTCATCCAATCCCGACAAGGCCGTTTTACGTGTCAGGAATTTTTCCACAAAAACTGGAAATCTCGTAAATCGAGGAGATTCGATAAAGATTCGCAATCGAGGGGGTGGGACGGGGAGGCACTCTCATCACGGGGGTGGAGGGGAGGAGAATGGGGAGGGGAGGAGGTTGTGGAAGCAGGGCAGCAACGAGACAGAAGAGACGGCGGCCAGTCAGAAGGATTGGGGCCAGGCCTCGGCCAGGTCGAGAAACAATAACAGAGCGACAGGAAAAAGACAACCGACGGAAGAGGTCCGTGATTATAATGGGATTACGTCCGCTCATGATATCAGTTTGACGGATTCAACTCAGAGAAGAAAAGCAGGTTTTATATCTTTTACTGAAATATTGTCACTTGTAATTAATTTTCTGAAGAGCTATGGCTCTCAAATGAAGAATAATTATTATATAGGAATTGGTAAAGCTTAGCAGTTTGAGGCATTCAGACTAAGGACCAGTTGGATAAATTGCCTTCTTTTCCAGAAATGACGATTTTTCTGAGCAATAACTTACCTTAACTTACCTTAGGCTTAGATCCAATGAGATTTGCATGATAAATTTTATATGATTTATTTTTACAGCAAACATGCAGCTACTACTGTCCTATGGCGTCGGAGAACGTTGAGATACCAAAGTCATGGAATTTTGTTTTTACTTTTCTAAATCAGGAATAGCTCAATATTCCGTAATATGTCAGTAATATGTCAGTAATATGTCAGTAATATGTCAGTAATATGTCAGTAATATGTCAGTAATATGTCAGTAATATGTCAGTAATATGTCAGTAATATGTCAGTAATATGTCAGTAATATGTCAGTAATATGTCAGAAAATACAAGCCAATGCTTGTATTTTCCATTCAATCAATCTTTTCTACGTTTTTATTTTCTATTTATTTTTGCCTAATGTATTAACGATTGAGTCAGATGCGATAAATAAATAAATAAATAAAATACAAGATAGGAGTTTGATTTTTTGAGTAATTTTAATATGCTAAAGCTAACTCGCTGAAATTAGAGTAAAACACGAGTGTTTCTAACTATTACAGGGCTTGAAGACGACGATGAAGGTCAAGGTCAGACAATACGCAGACAGGCCAAGGTCATGATCTGCAGGAACGATCAGAAAGAAGAGGATCAGAATGTGATCTACAAGGTTCAGGTGTTGGGTAGTCAGGGAGTGGGGAAGACCACCCTCACTGAGCAGCTGCTCACGTCTGAGTACCTGCCCAACTCTGAGAACTATGCCGGTGAGACCTGTTTTCCTTATTATGTATCTTATTCAATATGTTTATTATAATTATTATTCTTATTATTCATATTATTATTATTATTATTATTATTATCATTATTATTATTATTACTATTAACATTATTAATGTTATTAATGTTTATTATTATAAATGAAAAGTCTCAAATATGAGAATTATATAATGTAGGACAGAAAGGATTTGAGACAGTCTATTCGTATCCCGACCTGGTTAAACTGGGATTCAAGGGAAGATGATGATGATGATGATGATTCAATGTGTTTATTGATTGATATTATAAAAAAGTTAGCATGCACATTTCCATATTTAGGTGTTTTATTTATTACTATTAAGGCTAAGACCAAGGTCCAGTTAACGTCAGTCCTGCTTGAAGAGCAGGTCAGTGACGGGTAGAGCTCTGGATTTGAACCGTGCACTTACTGATTCACTGTCGAATAGCAAACAAACAAGCCACCGGCTCGTTAACATTAGCCTTTTTATTAAATTTTAATTAATTTCTTCATTACATATCTTTCAACGTTCAAGCTACGTAACTAATTTAAAACTTTAGTACAATGTAGAATCTCAAGTTCTTAACCTACTGATAGAAATTTCACTGAAGTCAATAATGTTAATCTATTGATGAAATATACTTACAATTGGAAATCTTTTGTTTGATGGTATGGAAGAATTCGAAAAAATTAAAAACTGAATTGTTCTTAAGTCCTCAAATTTGTGATGCGGGTCGAGAAGGAAGATACCAAGCAAACAAATATCGGTTAAATTAACATCGACATTGATGGTTATTTTATTGCTGCAGCATAGCAGTAATATTGCAGTTCTACTGTAATATAATAAAGCAAAAGGCATGCTGTATAGACAATAAATCAATAGACAGTGGCATTAACTTCAAGGATACATTATTTAGAAACGGCCATAGCTGAAAGTATCTCCGTGCTTAATCGCAACGATATCTAATGCTTTATTACTCAATGATGTAACATATGAAATAAATATAATGCATGCATGACCTCAGGTTGTGAATGTAACCTGGATTTGGAATAGTCTATATATCATGAGTTTTTTCTACTGATATCAGTGAGAGAGAGAGAGAGAGAGAGGGAGAGAGAGAGAGAGAGAACTATGTTTATTGCAATACACTCAAAATATACAGTGACATACACAAACAAGGCCGTCAAAGAGGTCAAAAGTAACCTATCTTGTTGACCACCCCTCATTCATACAAATTGAAAAATAACTAGGCAAACGGAATGAACATGCAATACAAGTATAAGAAATTACAGTTGATAAGGTTTGATATCAGTATCACCAACAACAGCAAAAACTAGTATTTCTGTTACATTGCTAGCTTTGAGACCTGCCAACCAACTGGCCTTCATCTAGCTATTTATCAACTGCTTAGTTTCACCTACATGTAACTAGTAATGAGCGGCTCGATTGTTAGTAGCATTGATTGTTAGTAGTATTGGTTGTTAGTAGTACATTGATTGTTAGTAGCATTGGTTGTTAGTAGCATTGGTTGTTAGTAGCATTGGTTGTTAGTAGCATTGTTAGTAGCATTGTTGTTAGTAGCATTGCATTTTGATTGTTGTTAGTAGCATTGGTTGTTAGTAGCATTGATTGTTAGTAGCATTGATTGTTAGTAGCATTGGTTGTTAGTAGCATTGGTTGTTAGTAGCATTGGTTGTTAGTAGCATTGATTGTTAGTAGCATTGATTGTTAGTAGCATTGGTTGTTAGTAGCATTGATTGTTAGTAGCATTGATTGTTAGTAGCATTGGTTGTTAGTAGTATTGGTTGTTAGTAGCATTGATTGTTAGTAGCATTGGTTGTTAGAAGCATTCATTGTTAGTAGTATTGGTTGTTAGTAGTACTGCTTGTTAGTAGCATTGATTGTTAGTAGCATTGGTTGTTAGTAGCATTGGTTGTTAGTAGCATTGGTTGTTAGTAGCACTGGTTGTTAGTAGCATTGATTGTTAGTAGCATTGGTTGTTAGTAGCATTGGTTGTTAGTAGCATTGGTTGTTAGTAGCATTGGTTGTTAGTAGCATTGATTGTTAGTAGCATTGATTGTTAGTAGCATTGGTTGTTAGTAGCATTGGTTGTTAGTAGCATTGGTTGTTAGTAGCATTGATTGTTAGTAGCATTGATTGTTAGTAGCATTGATTGTTAGTAGCATTGGTTGTTAGTAGCATTGGTTGTTAGTAGCATTGGTTGTTAGTAGCATTGATTGATTAGTAGCATTGATTGTTAGTAGCATTGGTTGTTAGTAGCATTGGTTGTTAGTAGCATTGATTGTTAGTAGCATTGGTTGTTAGTAGCATTGTACATGTACATTCATAATGCTGCAGTACATGTAAGGTTTGGTGACGTATAGTTATTGGCAGTCGATTGATATAAAACCTTGACACGCTATTCTGAAAGCTTTGTATTTGATTTTTGGAACTCAAAGGTGCAGGATCAAATCATGCACAAGTTAATTTGTTAATACGACCATCCAATCCTGGTCATACCTATGAGCGACTCTATGCAACATTATTGAGGAGATCTGTAGGTCAAATAGTTGGTGATATAACCAGTGTTGTGTCCGGGACGCTGAAGAACAAACCCCCTTAACTGTACGTTTCGTGAGAGTCGACTGAGCAAAAAGCAGAGGAAGACAACGGGAAACCACCTCAGAAGCCATATTATTTCCAAGCCAGAAGCTACATTAATGTGTTGATAAGGCACAGCCTGGGTGTTACATGAAGTGTAAAAAGCAGCATATAAGTAAGAATATGTGCCTTGGACCTTCCACTTGACTGAACACTAGAGAGAGATAATAGTTTATAGTAATTACTGTATTGCTAACAGACGAGGACAGTTCAGAGAAGATTGTCTCAGTTCAAGTTGATGACGAGGAGTCCTTGCTACAGTTCATCGATGCTCCCACAAACAATCAGGTACTACATTGTTTTAATTGCATATATATATATATATATATATATATATATATATATATATTAGTGCACTGCCTACTGACAGGTCCATGGTACATAACGCCTCCACTCTTCTCTGTCTTCCGTCATCCTCTTCATTTCCACATATGAGTGGGTCTTTAAATCATCAAACATACCTAATCTCGGCCTGCCCCTGCCTCTTTTTCCTTCCATTCTACCTTCTATGATCTCTTTTAATAGACCTTCCCCCCTTAGAATGGGTCCTATCCATCTCTTCTTCCTATTTCTTAATACATTTATCAACTGCCTATCTGTGCCAACCAGCCCCGTAGCGTGACTTTTCAGGTGGGGAGCCCAAAATATTTCTGGGGGGCCAGATGCTATATGCTTTCCAAGTTTTCACGATCATTGCTTAGACAATTTTTCGGGGGGGGGGGACTAATTTTCAGCGGTGAATTATTTGCTTCGAAGTAGGGAAGGGGGGCGGGGGTGCACGGGTGGAGACTATTGCACCCTCTCCCTGAACGAGCATTTTTAATTAGTGAGAAAATCGATGAATTTTTACTTTGCGTCGATTTATAGTCATACTTTAATAGAGTGAAAAGGTAAAAGAATGCAAAGTTGAGGAACGCCCGCCTTAGGTAATTTAAAACGACGGCTGTGTCCTCCAGGCTCCAGTGTTCAAGACCTGTGGCGTTAAAAACTTATTCAATTTTTTCCACTAAGTTATTAACTATTTTGTAAAACATGGCCAGAAGAACCCACAGACCCCGTCATTCAAGGGTATGTAATTAACAAACATTGAGTCGTTCAAAACGTTAACTTAATATTCACATTTGTCTAATCATTACGCGTCAATAAATGACAGAAACAATAACCAAACTTTTAAGCAATATAAATATAAAAGTATTTAAATTTACAGTCATTGCCATTGGAGATAGATTAAAGCCATACTTAGTGATTTCGTGATCTGACGACATCGTGTCCTTCACGCGGGCAAATTACATTATATAGAGCTCTTAATCATTAACGTTGCATAATTGCATACAGAGAAAATAGGAAGATCAGGCTAAATATAAGCTATATTGATAACACCGATAGTGATAACACCAGCCTTAGATAACACATCAGTGATATAAAACATAAATAATACAACCGCTAGTAGAGTCTCAACCGACAATTTTTTCTGTTGTCGAATTTCTTCAGAAAGTCGTCCACAGTTAACTTATTTGTAATATCATGTCCATAGGATATTAAAACTAAGTTAGCCTTGCGTTGGTGTAGCATTGATCGACTGTATGGTGTAAGTACCCGTGTGAGTGCACTGAAGCTTGACTCACAAGTACTGGTCGAAGCACCAACAGTTAATCCGGAAGCCAGAAGACTATAAATAGTAGGATATGTGTCTTTGTATGTAAATTCGAAGGTAGTCAGTGAATGCAACTACTTTGAAAAGTTCAATTCAGCCTGTTTCTTCACGAAGAAGTTTCTGTCACATTCAATTTCAGTGCAAACTCTTGTTGACTCAATATCAACTGCGCAAAGTTTTGCCAGCGTTTTTAACTTTTCTAAGGAAAAGAATGTGTCATCAAATGATGCCAGAACTTTCAGTGATTAAAGATGAGTAATGTTATTTGCACTGAATCGAGTTTCGATTTCTGAAACTGCGCGATCGATGACTCCATTGTACAGACTGCAGAGAATTTCTTTCGTGAAATCATTGATCCAGTGAGTCCAGTTCGTGTTGGGAGGTGCTCTGTGACCACAAATTGGTTCAGTGCTTCTGGCGTTTTGACTAAGCGTCTTGATCGACCCATTTCCAACTGACTGTCGGTTACTATGTTTGTCCCAAACAATGAAATATAGAGTTCATCAAATTGTTTCCTCGAACGTAACTTCTTTACTAAATTGAGCACTGTACAGACGACCTCACTCGCTGTCAGTAGATCCATCGCCTTCGACTGTAGACTTGCATTGGCTGGTTCCAGAATAGTTAGTAGCGAACGAATAAACTTCGCAATGAATAGGAACTGCCTATTATTAATCATCGCTAACAACCCAGTAGCTTGAAAGACATTCTCAGCCGAAAGATTAGATTCTGCACAGTGCTGTAGTAGAGCAATAATCTTGTCGTAGTTGTTGAGAATTGCTTTTATTGTTTCCAGATGACCAGTCCATCGCTGCTCCAAAAGTCGCTTCAGCTTCGTACCATCGTAAATAGCTGTCACAGTTTGCTTCCGTGTAAAATTATACAAGCTGCTACATATGTCAAAGAGTGCTGCACTTTAACATCTTCTGATATGCCGTGCACGACTACAAGATGTAACTTATGGTTATAGCAGTGCATGTAAGGAATGTCCCTCTGCAGCTTTTCCTGAATTTTTGCCTTGACGCCACCATGTGCGCCTGACATCACCGCAGCACCGTCATAGCACTGGCTAATGATACACTGCGGATCGAGTCCTAGGTCACTCAATTCTTTCAGCACAACATTTGCCAATGACTCTGCATCGACATTAACTGTGGTAGGCATCGATACAAGGTGTTCCCTCGGCTCGCCATCTAAAACATATCCCACAACTATCGAGACATTTTCCTTTCCAGTCGGATCCTTTGTTCCATCTTGATGAAATTGATACCCACCATCATTGTTTCCTCGTAGTGCCAATTCATTGACTGCCAATTATTCTATACTGTATGTTTGGCAATTCATTGATTACAATGTACGCAACATATGTCTAAAAATAAACAACGATCAGTGCTACCCATACAAGAAATATAACTTCCCAAGTTGGTCGAAGAAATAGTGGAAAAATTTCCCAAGATTTCCCAATTTGCAAGATATATATATATATATATATATATATATATATATATATATATATAGATTATATTATTATAATTTATAACATTCTTAATGATCGACATGAATAATGATCTAGTTTAGGCTCCTCGAAGTAAACGAATACAATGCACTATACGGCTATGCCGATCAAGTAGTTTTAGCAGAGGGGGCCATGATTTTGCGAGCAATTTAGCAGGGGGGCCCACGACTTTAGCAGGGGGGCCGGGCCCCCGTGGCCCTATAATCTAACCTTTTGAACATTTGTAACCTTTTGAGTCCAGCTAATCCTCTCCATTCTTCTCCAAATCCACATTTCCAATCCCTCCAGTTTCCTAATATCTTCCTTCCTTAAGGTCCATGTTTCACATCCATACAACATATATATATATATATATACATGTATATATATTTATATATATATAATACATATATATATATATATATATAATAGAAATATAATATATAATCATCATCGTATTCTCTCGAATCTCAGTTTATTTAGGGTCATGATACGAATCGTCAATCCTCAATCCTCGGTCTCAAATCCTCTCTGTCCTACATCATACCATCCATCAGTCAATCCCCTATTTGAGTCCTTTTCATTCGTTTAAATTTTTTAACAATTTATGGAGCCTAGGCGCTCACCAATCGAATGCCCTTGCAGACGTTGGTGTGGATCTCAGTGCATTAGTCGCCTTTTACGACACGCGCAGTCATCGATTGGTCAATTCTTCAAACAACCCGGACACAACATGGGGAAATATATAATGTATAACGTATGTAATATATATATATATATATGTATAATATATATAAATATATATATATATATTGAATTATTCGATTCTATATTATGCATATTTTGCATTTAATGCAAGGTAGCAGTTTGTTGGAAAAGTAATAAACTCAACAGTAAAGATGTTGCCCTACATATAAAAATTGTGTTTATTGAATCTCATTGTATTAATAATATAAATTTCCAATTCTTTACGTAATTCAGCGAGTGCTTTCGATCCATAAATTGAAGAGCTTTAAAATATTTTTCTGATTTCTGCAATAATGGGCTAATGAAGTAGCGTGGTTGCCGCTGAAAGATGTTTTAACGCTGAGGAATTGTATCTTCACTAGCTGGAGAAGAGAACAAAAAAACTTAACTTTAACATACCCATGAAATAAACACAGTTCTGTCAGATTATTTATTTTATTTCAATTAAAGCTAATAAATTTCTTTTTCTTGCATAGACGTAGTTAAAAACCTAGATCTGTATAATTCTTATCCAATAGATTCTAATCTCGTTTACACTAAGACACGTTTCCTTCCATACTTCACTTTTAAAGAACGTGTATGCAGCACAGCATATGCTGCATACACTGGCTGGATCCAGTGGCGATGTCGGTAGGTTATTCGACCGCGGATCAGCAAGTGCGGGGTTAAAGTCCCGGGCTCGCAAGTCACTGACATCGCTTTCGAGTGTGGAACTGACGTTAACATTAGCTTTTAGCTTTTTTCATTAACGTTGGAATACATAAAACTCAGGTTAGTCTTTGTAATATAAGCGCAATTAATAAATAATTGTGTGTGTTACGATACTGACACAGACGAAAGGCAAGGAAGTGGTGGACGCTCATCTCGTCGTCTACTCTACGACTGATCGAAACTCCTTCGCGTTTGCCCAATCCTGCCTTCAAGAGCTGCGCCCAGGGAAGAGACACAATGTTGTAATACTGGTCGGAAACAAACAGGATATTGTACGAAACAGATGCATCTCAGAAGAAGGTAATACATTAGAGAACGATTGATTTTGTTTGTACCAGAGATTTCTTCCAGTGTAGCATAATGAATTAATATAGTTTTTGAAATTACTGACCATTAAAAACTACTTGAAATTACTGACCATTAAAAACTATTTGAAATTACTGACCATTACTGAAATTACTGGCATTGCGGTTTAATTTGGCAACTACATCAAGGACATGTATTGAGCTCGAGCATGATCTGAACTTAAGTTTTCAGACTTCCGATAGGTACCTGCAGAGTTCAAATACAGCACGCTCTCCATTTTCATAAATTTTAAAGACAGAATACAGATCCCTAACTTTTGCGTTAGCTTTCTCTATTAGTGTACTATCATTGGTGTAGTATTTTGTATTATTAATTTGTTAATTTTAATGTTGTTTTCATTAATTGTTAACTGTTAATCAAATTTTAGTTGTCAATATTAATTTCTAATAATTATGAATGTTGGTCATAATTTTAAATTGCATTTAATTGTATGTGTTACATTTTCATAAAATGTAATTATTAATAATGTTACATGGTTAATTATTTTATTATTAGTACCAATTTTCTTGTTAATTACTTGTGTTATTATCATGCTAATTGTCATTTGCTGGAGACAGTCTGTGGCAATGTCTGTAAAATATTCTACAGCGGAACAGTATGTGCGAGATTAAAATCCATCCTGGGCTCGCCTGTCACTGACATCGCTTTCGAGTGAGGAAACTGACGTTAACATTAGCTTAACCAGCTTAACAAAGTTTTTAATTAACACTTAATTTATTAATTTATTTTTAATTTTTTAACTGATTAATTTATTAATTTATCAATTCATTTATTAATTAACACTTAATTAACACTTCATGTTAATTTACCTAGAGGGAAAAAGTCTGGCAACAAAGAGGCAATGCAAGTTCACGGAGGTCTCAGCACTTCTCGATCACAAGGTGGACGAATTGCTGGTGGGAATCACGCGTCAGATTCGACTACGAAAGAGAGGAGGCCCCGCCCTCATTCCCCCTGGGGCTGGGAACCCGGGAACTGGGGGAATGAACGACATCGCAGGCGGGTGCATGCAGAGGTTGGCCCTTAAGGCCTTCAGAAAAATATTTCGTCAAAGAATCGTAGACTCCCCCTGCGATGATCTCTATTCTCCATAGTCCTACTGTAGGACCGAACGATGATGCGTTTAAAATAACTTAACATTGAGACGAATTGAATTCCCAAGCTATATGCTATATAAGGTATGGATAAGACATAGACTTTGTGAAGGGATTAACTTGTTGATCTAAGGAGTGTTCTTATGGAGCGAGAAAACAGACTTGAGTAGGAATATGTACCTTGAACCCACCACTTCACAGTGCACTGAAGAAGATGAAGAAAATTGAGACAGTAATATTCGGCCTCTGAAAGATTATATACATGTAATTATAGTACGACTGCTGAGAGCTTTATTGAGGTCAAACGTTATTAACTTAATCATTTAGATTTAGCAATGAAAGGTAAGTTTGAAAAGTGTGTAAACAATGATATTATATTCCAACTGAAATTGAAATTTTTTCTACAAATTATAGGCCAACACACTAGTACCTAAAATTTTGTCATCCAGAATTCGATAGTTTGGATATAGGAGACCACCAGAAAAAAATTGCGAGCCTACGACGCAAAACTGGAACTTCTGTAGGGTTTCATCTTGAAACAGTAGCAAACTGCTTATGTGTATGCGCTTGTTCTATTTAAATGACTTAAATGTTAGAACGAATAATTTATATTATCTACTTTCAGTTCATATAGAATGGAACTAAATTATATTGCACGTGTCAACGCGTATAGCTTCTAATAAAGTCTAGGAAGGCTATACAGTGTATCATCAAAATACATAGTTTCGACAGGATGATCATATTTAAGATTATAAAAGAAGAGTTTAGTTATGGGAATAGCCTGTGGTTTGATCTACTAAGCGTATTGACGCACGCAGCACTACTTAATTGTCTTGAAAGCTGGCATTTGGCAATGAAATGATAAGGCGTAACTGGTTTGTTGCATTGGTAGGGCCTTTGCCACGGAATAGTGAGGTGTTGGTTCAAATATCAAGTCAGTCATCCATCAATAAATCCATGAATGATGTGAGTTTAACTATTACTACTAAATACATAAATAAATAATTTATTATGGCAACGATATGAATACTCATTACGTGAAGTGAGAAGAAATGAAAAAAACAGAAACTTAAGCCAATGAGTTTTGAATTTGCCAATGTTTGCAAACTTGCTTCCGAGGTGGTTTCCCGTGTACTTCCTTGGTGACTACGTTAAATAACCAGCTCCTCTATAAGCGGTAAGTCAAATGCAACTAAACGAGAAAAACTGTTTGCTTTGGACCTCCTAATTGGCAGAAGACGTCAGCGTTAATCTGAGCAACCGAGCGGTTAGCTGCGACTTTAATAATCTCCTTCGATGATATTTATAGCTGTCTAGAAAATTATTCCAAGCAGAAATCCAATTTGGTTCATAATTTTTAATTGTATTAAATTCATTCAACAATTGCAAACAATTTCAAACCGTCCAGTACACAAAGAAAAGTTAAAAACTACAAAATAATACCGCAAAATAAATCAAAACACAAATGATCTGAATATAGATATTATACAAACGTACGGAATATGTTCATTAACCGGATTGCACTCACTTCAAATTTAATTAATCAAGTTTATCTTTTTTCTCTCACTCACCATTTACACGTATTTCGCTTTCTCTCTCTCTAGTGCGTTAAATGGAAGGTTCAATATACATATTCATATAAAACCTTCTGCACTCGAGCAACCCTACTAGTGGCAAAATTATAAATAAATAACCTTTACTAGTTTAAGAATTTGCCAACGTTTGTAAACGTTAAATAACCAGCTTCTCTATGAAATGCCTCGGCTCAGCTTTCTGTTATAAATATATAAATATTTCTATACCCAACATAGCATATTCATTGAGTACATATTCCTTTTGAAAAGAAATTTGACTTTTTACAGAATTAAATACATATAGCCTATTTTCATAACGCTATATATAACTAATGACTGAATCAAATGATATTATACAGAAATTTAAATTATTTCACCTCAATGAAGAATAGTCGTAATTTTCTGGTGGAATGTAAATTCACTGGGCGATTTCCTATGATGTTTGTGCAAAAAGGAATTCATTTTACTTAATAAAAGTGGATGAAAAGTATCTTAATTAGTTAAAGCCCAAAATATTAGCTTTGTACACCGTGTATACTTGAGAAGCTATAATAGCTATTGTTATACGTGATATTTCAGCAAAGCATTATATACATTAAAACTTATATTGAGAGAAATAAGTTTTATTTACACTAAAATTTCACAGTGTAATAACATCAAAACATCTGATACACAAGATCGTCAGATACCAAATTAGATATGAATTAGGAATAGATAGTCTTAATAGTTTTTATTATTTTAGATTATTTAATTAGAGACTAAATTATTTGTAGCAATCAAAAATCAGTCTTAGAGGTAAACATTAGATTTGATATAACATTATTGTCATCAGTCCGAAAGTGAGAACGTAGCTGTGAGAGATTTGGCAAAAAAGCTTAAAAGGCTAATGTTAACGTCAGTTTCCTTACTCGAAAGCTAAGTCAGGACGGGCGAGAACAATATTTGCACCCCACACATACTGATCCGCGGTCGAATATCTTACCGACATCAAAACCCGATGTCAGTAAGGAAGATTTGTCGGTAAAGAAACTTTGCGCTCAAATGAGCAATTTTCATAAACAGATATTCTGCTATGCGAGCGCTATTAAATATCATATTATATCTAAAGGTACAAGAAGTCATTTTACGCAGGATAAATTAGAAACTTCATTTTTTTCTTGCCCAAAACCGGACGTGACTTCGCTGCCTTTTAAACAAGCCCTACATACTCAATAAATTCTACTGAACCAATCATGCACCGATAGAAAACAAATAACAAATTGATTAAGGTAAAGAATTAGACAAAAATAAATATATGGCTAATTTTACTGCAATAGACGGTATGAACATACTCGCAAATTCATCCCTAAAAAAGTATGACCTTATGCTAGAAAAAACTCTTCTATACACCCTCTAAATCAAACTAAATATTCCTTTGTCCTAACGGTATATGTTCAGTATATATTACTAAATGAGTGTCATCAGTACAATGTTATTGTTTGGGTCGTACACACATGACAACCGCATATGCCAACAAAGTTTCTTTTCTTAGCTGCTGCTTTTGTAGTGTACATCATTATCTCCCTCCTCTCCATGGTTATTAGTAATCATCGCCTTTAATTATACAATGATTATACTTTGATTTTACTATATTTATACTATATATACTGTTGGCAGCTGCCACCGCTTTAATATTAACTTTTCACCCCGGGGATTTTTTCATTCGAAGCTGTCAACAATCGGTCTTCCAAGATGGTCATCCATGAATGTACTAATTGGGCCCGACGTTGCTTAACTTCGTTCAATGACGCGAAGCTAAACCAACTGCACTAAAAATATCGTCAACCATTGAAGGTTCAACTCCTGCTTCATCATATATCGACATCATCAAATGGCCGGGATCTCATCATCAACAGGGCATATCATCAAAGCCCAATTCATCAAATAGGATTCACAACCTGAAACTGATAATTCATTAATTCTTTCCGTTTTCCTTTAATGGAGGATGCTTGTACTGTGCCTGGTAGCTGGATGATGATCAGGTGGGGGAGTAGAAACGGGCGGCGAGGACCTCAGTGTAGTGTAGGTTGTTGGTGACGTAGTAGAGAGGGACAGTGCTTGCTGTCGGACTGCAGTAAAACAATAAAAAAAATTGATATATTGAGCGCAAGTTATTAGATACAACGAATTATTACAGTACTTGGATGTCTCTATAACTTAGTGGTTAGAGGCTTAAGGTAACGTCAAGAAATTTTAAATGACAGTAACTTAGTGGTTAGAGGCTTAAGTTAACGTCAAGAAATTTTAAATGACAGATCCTAACACCCTCGTCGGTTCGTTTCTCGGCCATACGACCACCAGAACTTTCTTTAGATGAACTTAACCTAATACCCTAACCTAACCAAACCTAATACCATAACCTAATACATTAACCTACTACACGTACAAGCTGACTATCCTTATCCAACAAGGAGTGAATGAAATAGTCTAAAATGTCGGCAGATGACTCCAGCTGCTTGTTGGGTCATTAACAGTAACAATAACAGGCCGAAAGAACTTCGTCTAATATATCATACACTGCCATTCTATTTAGAACATTAGTTCTAGCACTATCAGTTCGTTCTAAAGAGAAATCACGCTCGCCCCAGGTGTGTGACGGCTTATTTGATGTTTATCTCACATCTTGGCCTCAATATAAGACTGCGTCTCCCCTGAAGCTGATATCTTGAAATCTCAGAATTAAAGAGCAGAATTTCATTCTTGCTTAGAACTGCTTCTATTAATATTTATTTCAACAAATTATCTTCAATGCAATGAAAACCTCTAACGTTTAATCGTGTGTTCGAGGCTTAGCTACAATAAGAACAAACCGTAAACCAAACTGTTGTACCAGTTTGATAGACCAACTGGCAGTAAATTGGCCTGCTAGACACTTGATCATTGTTTCGGATATTTAATCCAAATATTACATATTATTATTGAATATTATCGTCTCCGAGAGAATACCCTAAGATAAGGAAACGGGTGTTAAACTTGATCCAACAGCTTCTCAAGTCAACAGTGACCCGAGATATTTATCTTATTTTTTGGTTTAGTTGTTTATATAAACTCTTAAGATAAATCAACCACGCGAAGGTAAAAGTTTTAAGTACTTCTCATGTTGTATTTCAAAGTACTTCTCATGTTGTCTCACACAACATGACGTTCGAATATTCGCAATATCTTTTTCCGCTTCATATGGTTTATTCGTTCATCTCAGTACAGATTATAAAGGTAAAAAGATGGTAAAGCTAACTAATGTTAACGTCAGTTTTCTCACTCGAAAGCGATGTCAGTGACGGGCAATGTGATTATACAAACAATAAAGCGTTTATGCGGACAGATAAACAAACAAGTACAAAATCGGCTACCTTTAAATTTAGTAATATATTCGAACGTCAAGATTGAATAATCGCTTCTTTGGAACTATTTAATTTTCATTTCCCCAAGATAATCTTTCCCATAGAAGATTTAAATTACTTCAGTGAAAGTCGAACAAGGTTAGTCGTAAAATGAAAACTATATTAAGATTTTCTCTGCAATCTCCACAGGTTAATGTTTAAAATGCTTAACCAAATTTTCACAAGGTTGCTAAATTTTATTTACATTCTAGTGGCTCAGTCAGATGTCTGTAAGAAATTTAATCTAAAATTTATTCTATTGAACATATTCTTCGTCAAGACTACAAAACAAATTTAAGTTTCGTAGCAACTGTTGCAGAAAGTTTCAGATTTGTAACCGGAAGTCTGGAAACGTCAAGAAGTCAGGCATCAATCAAAGAAATGAATCTCTCAGCGTGTAACCATTCTAAACGATAACTCTCGCGAAATCCAACTCAACAATAACGCTCTGACTGAAACCTTATGGCAGCTACTACGAGTATATTAGTACCAAATTAAAAATTAAAAGTGAAAAACTGTTTAAATTTTACTAAACCATCAGAGGAAACAATTGCAGATATTTTGTAATAAAAATATTTAGCTAAATTTTCTAGCGATTTAAACGTTTGATAATGATATACAATTAATGTGATAGATACAGTCACTATTGCTCTTTCTCTATGATGTATGTTTGAATTTATTTTTATAATCATAGTATTCTGATAGACTTTAATTTATTATTATTATTACGATTATTACTGTTTTTATTTTTATTTCTTAAATTTTTACCCCGTTGCAAAGAACCCGAGGTTTGATAAAAACGATTCAAGCAATTCGTGCTGAATCGCCGCCCGGCTACTCGAGGTCATCAATCGGCTTAAAATAATTGCTGAAGCAGACTGCATTAAATCTTTGCAAAGTCGTGGAAAGCCTTTGCCAAAGAAATTATTATTTTTATTATAACTAATAAAAATAAAAATAATGTTATTATTATTATAAGAAATGGATTACTTTTATCATTTATTATCATTAGGAACGCCTCATGGCGCAGTGGTAGAGAGCTCGACTCTGGAACGAGAGGTGGCGAGTTTGAGACTGCGTTACGAAGTGGGTTGTGTCTTTTCAGAGGGGCGAATAAAAACCTAGTCGTGTACATTGCTATTATTTTATTATTATTACGATTACAATTAACAGTTCAAATTCAATAGCTAGAGTATTGTATAAATTAGATCACGCATCATATTATTTCATACCTTAATTGCATTCATTGACGTAACCACCGGGGGGACAGGGGGGACACGTCCCCCCAGAATTTAGACTGGGGGACACGCTTGCTAATGTCCCCCCAGAATTTAGCCTCAAATATATATACTTTATGTAATAAATTTTGCGTATTTTCAATGTCGCTCAATAACTGCATGTGTAAGTATAACTGGCTTTTATAGAGGCGTGCTGTGGATCGAGTGGTAAACTGATACGCTTCCATGACATTAATTAATGATATAGCTGTAGTTGTACTGTGTATGCTCGGCTATAAACTCCTATATACTGTCACATACTTTAGTAGTATATAGGAGACTATAGGGCTGAGCGACCGATTTTAAGTGAGTGTGACGAAGTATGGGAGAGTGCAAAGTGCCAAATAGCCGAGCTAAGCGGCATGAAACTATATTGGCCTATCTAGAGTTTGCGGCTGCATAGGCCTATTGTATCTTGAGAGGTCAACTTATCAACCATCGGTAGATGCTCTGAAAAATGTGCATATCGGCTTAGCTTATGGAGTTTGTTACAATATAAATTCATAGACAGTAAACCAAGTTCTACATAATTGCATCATGGATAAATTTCTGTTAAAGACCAAGAAGCCGCGTCTGGTAAGAATTAATATATTACTAATTTCGATTTTGAATTCTGAAAGTTATAAATGAAATTTCATAGTATCGTTCAGAGTTTGTTAGAAAATCTTGAGGTGTTTGCGCACGGCGCAGCTTCTACCGTGCAGGGCAAGGCCACTGCCAGTGGATCGATTTGTGAAAGTTAAAAGCTGGTAAAGCTAATGTTAACGCCAGTTTCCTCACTCTAAAGCGATGTCAGTGACGGGCTAACCCAGGATTTGAACCTCTCACATACTGATCCGCGGTCGAGTACCTTACTGACATCACCACTGGCTCCAGCCTGTAGTTGTACTGTGTATGCTAGTGAAACTAAGTTTCCGCCCCCTTAACCACTGCTCTTACATACATATTTACACATAGAGATTGCCATAAAAATTCAAATGTAGTTTAACTTTCTTTATCGGCGGGCCTTAGGGGGGGCTCTCGCCCCCCCCCCCCCGTGGATACGCCAATGATTGTGTCCCCCCAGATTTTCGGTCGTGGTTACGCCTATGATTGCATTGAATTGCACTGAATTGCAAATTGCATTGAATCATTTTTATGTCTAGGCCTATGTACATATTGGATGATAATCATTTCACTTCAAAGGGTATAAGTTCTTTTTAGGCACAAGAAACATGTAGGGCCTACTATATTCAATACACAAATTACGCAAAAAGAATTAAGAGAACACACGTCTGATCTATTTAAAAATTAAAAATAATATTTTTATAGTGACAACCATTTAGACCCCTTTCATCTTTAAGATGAGTGGTATCCAGTGCAAAATTTTTAAAATATTATTTAAACCTTTGATGTAAACCGATTAATGACAAATATCAAAATATTTACGGAAGCTCTGAAGCGGTGCATGCAATTTCTAGGCAATTTCTTGCTACACATGTATGTAGGTCAACCAGTACCCTCTATAGTACGTGATAACATGGTCTGATTTTAGTTTTAAATCGTGCAGAAGGAAGGGAGAGGATTCGATGAACATTTGATATAGCTAGAAAGTGCTGACAGTAATGGGCTGTATGGTAAAATTATAAGCCCCATTGCCGTAGAATATAACGGCTATTGTTTCAACATGGAAGAAGATGTTTTATTGTTGGTTTCTAAGATAATTTGAAAGTAGTTGATTGAGCAAACACTACGGAGTACAGACGAACGAGTAATGACTGACGAATAATCTTTTATTCCAACATCTATCAGATTATCGCTATCTAAACAATTACATTTCATGTACCTCTTGGCTATTTTATGCCTATGCGCTTGGGGATAGGTAATTCCTCTCTCTCCCTCTTTCTCTCTCTCTTTCTTAGTGCACTGCCCACTGGCAGGTCCATGTTATATAAGGCCTCCACTCTTCTCTGTCTTCCGTTTTCCTATTTGTGTTCGCATAAGAGTGGATCTTTTAATTTGCCATTATTCTTGGGGGATTCTGCTTATGATGAAGTGTGATGACTTCCACAGCTTCGACTTATATTTACTGCCATGTGCAGTGGAGTTATTCCTTGATCAAACTAACATGTTACTTGTTTCGACATATATTTAATATGTAGTAAATAGTAAATAGCAGAGCATCATAATCTCTCTTAGTAAACATGTACTCGTCATCTCTGAAATTCAAAGATAAAATAAATTCACTACAATTGATATAGACCTGGTGAATTTGTTTTATATTGTTGAGGCATAATCATTTCTGATTTCTCAAGGCCTATTCTCAAGGTATAGGACAACAATACTATACACCAGGTCTCACGAAAATAACAAATATTTCGTAGGCTTATTTGCTAACCAATCAATTAAAAATATTTAACCGATTTACGAAAAATTTAGAATTGCTAGAGATCAACCAGCTTTTGCTAAAGGTTCCTAATCGTGTTAGGATATCTTTAAAGAAGAAAACAGGTTACATTTGAATGTGAGTATATGCCTACTGTACATAGTGACAATCTGGTAAGATGTTTCTGCACGTCTAGCTTAACGTCACGAAAATTACTTCACCGAAATTTGGCTACAAGTTATTGAATTTCGTAATCTATTACGAAATGCTACAAAAATTTAAACGAATGGAAAAGTCTCAAATAGGAGATTGGCTGGTGGTGTGGTTTAGGACAGATAAGATTTGAGACAGTCTATTTGTATCCCGACCCTAGTTAAACTGAGGTTTAAGGGAGGCTGATGATGATGATGATTACGAAATGAAATAAATTCAAAAAATTAACTATTAATGTTTCTATTGGAATCTAAAATATTTATTAATCAACTTTCCATGGTAAATTACAAATTTAAATGGTCGATCATTGGATAAAATATTTTGACAAAAAAAATGTTTGCTATGGAAAATTTTGGATACTAAATAGGAAGACAAATAGGAAGAAGAGTAATAAATAGTCGAGATACCCATATCGTCGATGTGACTTGACATAGATAGCGCAGTGGCCACTATCAATATGCTGGCTGCAATCAATCCCAAGCCCACACCTATGACGGCCATCTTGAAGCGCTTATCCTGAGATTTATCAACGGACGTCTGGATAATTTCTGGTAATTTTCTCTGTCGTCGTGTGACCGGTCTTTTATCTCTGTCTTCGGTTGATCTAGAGATATCGCTAAGGAACTGTTCAAGGGGTTTAACGGAGTTAGAATCATGATGAGCTGTTAACGTATTCGATGTCTCGTGATAGGGAGAGATTTCGCGTAAAACAAAGGAATTTCTTTCTGATACGTCATATTCTGCGTCATTTTCGGGATACCTGCGAAATATAAGAATTAATTTTAAAAGTATTTATTTAAACGCATTATTTTCGTGTTATAAAAGCGTCTTACTGAGAGTGAAAGTAAACTGTGAGTATTAATGCGTGCCTGTCACTTAGTTGGACATGGTAGATAGAGATAGATAGATAGAGAGAGAGAGAGAGAGAGAGAGAGAGAGAGAGAGAGAGAGAGAGAGAGAGAGCTAAAGCTATTACAAGAGCTTTTCTTTGGAAACTTTAAATACAAAATAAGATTACTCTTCATTGTTTATGGGTTATCTAAGCTGAATAGGAACGACTGACTTCATTATGACGACAACTATTCTTTTATTAATTGACGACTAACTCATATGCAAAAGTGAAGTTGACATTCTCCGCGGCCTAGACGGGTCATTGTTCATGCGAAATATTACCTGGCTGCCTGCCAAATGATTGTGGATTTTAGCTTCATGGTGCTTTCACTCTCTCGCTAACCAAAAATGTTCGCTAAATTTATCGTCAATGCTTCCCGACTAATAGTTTGTTTAACGTATAATGCTATTTATTGAACTTAATGTTACTAACCTATAGACATACTTCTTTACGTACAGTTCATTTTATCTTGATGTCAGTACAGGATAAAAAAGTAAACGCTCACTATAGTGAAATGATCAACTATAATGATATTTATCACTTTTAATACCACATGTTTAAACCGTAGGGTAATTTAGACCATTTTCAGTATAACCAGTCCAGTGAATATCCGAGATTTACTCTCAGTTCTGCGCATCTGGGATTCGAACCAACGAGGGTTCAATTCAACTCAGGATATGTCATTTAAAACTTCATGACGTTATCCCTACTTTCTTTAAGACATTCTAATACTTTGAAAACAACCACGATAATTAGACTGATTACTAAGATTAAGTTTAGATTTAAATTCATAGATGGGTTGTATAACCTATTAGAAGTTGGTCACTGGGCTGTAACTTGTAACTTTAAGAGATTAGTTTCACATTTCAGAATTTGGTTTTGCTATTTTCTCTAAAGAAAATATTTAAAATCAGCACAATTTTAGCACTAGTTGAATGTCTTAATAGCTTAGGGGTAACGTTATGAAAAGTTTTAAATGACAGATCCTGAGGTGAATTGAACCCTCGTAAGTTCGAATCCCAGCCTCGCTGATCTTAGAGTAAAATCTCGGACATTAACTGGACTGGTTACATGGAAAGTGGAACAAATTTCCTAACGGTTTAAACATGTGGTATTAAAAGTGATAGTGATCAACATAGTTGATCATTTCACTATCATGCTCGTTTACTTTTTTTAGTTAATTGGTGCATTGTATGTACTAACCCTGGCAGGAGCCTCTCGATAACTTGTAAATCTCTGTCCTGATCCGTTAGAGAGTCCTCGATATCATCCTGAATGGATATCCTTTCATCTGCATCGTATCCAAAGCTCCTGTCCGTGTTGTCACATATCACTTCTATGATGTCATCATAATTTAGTGACGTCATCAGATGTCTTTAATTTTGATATGTGAGTGATGAGATATGACCTCTAGGAGTTTTGCCCGGTGAAATGAAGTGTCTCTATATTGAAGAAACTTGCGTCTACATGAAATAAAGTCCATCTATGCCATTATTAAAGCAGATATTTTGCATAATATATTAGGCCTAACATATGCACACAAAATTACTGAACTTTAGAACTTGACACAACATTATGTAACCTTTATAGCCGCGCTTTATTATTTATTATATTATGACAGTAGCTCATTTAATTTATGTGGTCATCTTCGACATTATGCTTTGGGTCGTTTAATTTGTGTGGTCGTCTTTAACAGTATCCTTTGGGTCATTTAATTTATGTGGTCGTCTTGGACAGTATCCTTTTGGTCGTTTAATTTATGTGGTCGTCTTTGACAGTATCCTTTTGGTCGTTTAATTTATGTGGTCGTCTTTAATAGTGTCCTTTATGTCGTTTAATTTAGGTGGTCGTCTTTGACAGTATCCTTTGTGTGGTTTAATTTATCTGATCGTCTTTAACAGTATCCTTTGTGTCGTTTAATTTATGTGGTCATCCTTAACAGTATCCTTCGGGTAAGGAAACGGCTCATAAATCAAGAGTTATTCATCAATATTAGATCACGATCAGTTACAGATCAAGAAATATGATAGCCTTAGTACAGTACAGCGTGACGCAGAAATATCTAAACAAAGGAGAAAAAAGCTTCAAAAATGTATCTTCACTTCCGATAGATTTATAAAATGTAGCATTCTAACAATTGTCTATACTGTATTCCGTTATTTCACATCTGTTATATCTTTAAATACAATAATGTCATGTAGTAGGCCTATCTCTCTCCAAAGTGTTCTAACCAAGCGGCAGGTCCAATTTATACTCTTCCACTCAGTCCTCGTTTACGTTTGAAGGTGGGCTCTTTTCCAGATCAATCAAAATGGTAGGCTACTCTTTCACAAAACTTTTACGTTTATGCACATCTAATTTAGAAAATTATTTTTGTAAAATTATGACTTCTGTACAACTGGTTTCTCTTCGTATTCATTCATTCTTGCCTAGTCCCCCTTTACGTCACGTACCTATTCATCTATTTTTCTATTACGGTATGTGCGAGGTTCAAATCCTGGGCTCGTCCGTCACTGATATCGCTTTCGAGTGAGGAAACTGACGTTAACCTTAGCTTTAGCTTTTTTTATTACTCGGCAACAACGAGATATCAAAAACTTTTTACATAGGCCTATCAATATTGTAATATTTGTCATTATTTGGGATTTGTAGTCTTTTGATCGACTCTACCAATTTGAGGTCACTTTAACGATTCCTAAAGTTTCTACTATTATTTTATTAATCTGATAATAGTTATATTTTCTCACATTCTATATACTCTAAAATGGCTGATAATTTTCTAAAGAATTTCCTAGTTATCTACATGTATTAATGTAATTCAATTCTCTCGCTCGCTATCTTAGAATATCTCCCTCAATCCAAACTTTTATTTTGTCTGAAGTCATTACTTTAGCTAAATTTTACAATTATATTCTACTTTAAAAAGAAGTTATGATCAAAACTGGTACTCAGAAAATTATCTCAAAAGATTTCAGAGATAATTTCCTACTTATATCCTCTCTACAATATTTTCGCTCTTAAGAGATGAATTCAGGCGGAGTTTTTAAATGAATTACCACGAAACTCTTCGAAGCCAGCTTGCAGTCGATATATCAGATATAAAAAGGTTTTATGAGCGTTATAAAAGGTCAGGAGTGCACCACAGCCAGTAAACACCAGTGGTGTCCTCTGGTTCCAGCTGTACATCTATTGATCTCCAAAGTGGACACTGAGCACAAAAACCATTGGCTCTCAGAGACCTTGAGGACGAAAGCCTCCCATGCCATTAGCTTAGATGTGACTATATATCCAGTGTGACCGTCTTAGATAAACTCATATATTACTGGTAAGTTTATTTAAATTTCTTGAACAGCGCTGAGTCCAAGAAAAGCTTTTCGTATGACTAAAGAGGTTTAAAGCTCTGTACGAACAAGATTCTATTGATTAACTTGAACGTAGGATCTTACTAGCTTCTACTACTCGACTGTACTAGTGGTGCAGCAGAACAATACTGGACTGATGATGATTGCAGGAGCGGAAGCTCGCAGTATGACTACATTAATAACGCAAGTTCAGGCAGCTTCTTGTTACAAGGATGTTATAATGACTTGATGTTCCATCTTATTTGAAATTCAAGTGTACCAATTCGAGATACTAAAATGAAGGATAATGAGTTGAATTGGTACCAAGATGGTACCAATTCAGTTACCATAAAATGTTAATTAAAGCTCGGAAGTTTCGTTCTTGTTCTTCACACATTATACATGTTTATTCATACCGACTAGGACGCATAATTTATCACATCAGTTCTGTAAGTGTAGCTTGATAATGCATTAATAGATGAATGTATACTCAAAGCTGTACAAAAACCCTTGTTCGGTCGAAAATGTGTCAAATATTAACTCAAGTAGACTGCCAGACTATCGGTAGATATTTGATGGACTGCAGACCCATATCGATATTGATCAAGCTTTTAGAAATATAAATCAGTGCAGTCGGGTTACTGACGTGGGACCTCCACAAGGTCATTTGTGTGGACCTTTCATCATAGCAAAGAAACTAATCAGTCTATTAACATTAGTCATCATCATCATCATCGTAATAATAATAATACTTATCATCATCACCATCATCGTCATAATCGTCGTCGTCGTCCTCATCAACATCATCATCATCATCGTCATCATCATCATCAGCCATCATCATCATCATCATAATCATCATCATCAACAACCCTAATATTACTAACTAAAGTAATACACAGACTGTTTATCAATAAAGAAGTATATATGTCATTATCTATTATTTCACTTTGAATGTCTGTAAAACTTTTTCCAGCTTTTGGTTTAATTCGCCATTTTTAACTGTCCTGTAAGGAATTATAGGCCTCAAAAAGTCATGGTGCATGTTGTTGGTTAACAACAATATGCAACACTTACGTTTAGACTTCATTTAAATTTATATTGTCTAGGAGCTTTACAAATTGACAAGAAACTGTACAAAGTATAAAAGTAACTGAGAAGTTAAGAGAGAGCGCATTGATAATCGTTAGCAGCTTTGAAGCCGCTGTTTGAGAGAATGGCGACCAGAAAGGATAGAATAGTTTTTACGACTGAAGGTTATTAATAACGCTTTTTTATAAAAATTTTATTGCAATTGCCCTGCACCATGTAAATATATTATATAGACCCATTGAGTATTTCAGTGCAAAAAAAGCTGGTAAAGCTTACGTGAACGTCAGTTTCCTCACTCCAAACCGATGTCAGTGACGGGTGAGCCCAGGATTTAAACCCGCATCTATTGATCCGCGGTCAAGTATCTTACCGACTTCGCCACTGGCTCCAGCAAAGAAATATTTGTTAAAGAATTTTATCTTTATCAATGTTTTGGAATCCATATAAAATTTTAATTTACATGTATATTTAAGTTGTACATGCAGTTTTCACTTATATGATATCTTACGTCCCTAACAGGGTCTTCTGGCGAAGAACCGGATGTTAAATTGCAATTGATTGGTTGATTGATTATATGGTATCGGAAACATAAATTAATGGCGTAATTTCTTACCATTTGACCACCATTTATTGTAACCAGCAGCAGGCGTTGCTATCGATTTTTTTGGCAAAATTTTTCTCCGTAATAGATTCCTTTTTGTGTGTCATAGTTGTGAAAAGAACCAAATAAGTGAAGATTATAATTTTACCCAGGGTGTAAAGAACCAAGGGTTTGCTAAAAATGATTCGAGCAATGTGCTGAATCGCCGCCCGGCTACTCGAATCTAGCAGCTTAAAAGAATTGCCGAAGCAGACTGCATTAAATCTTCGCAAAGTCATAGAGAGCTATTGCCAGAGAAAAGAGTCCCTCGCTTATCGTCGGTTGTTCGGCATTAAATCTGCCTATTAAGTCTGGATTAAGTCTGCCTATGCCTTATGATTAATATTTTTACATAAAGACTATTCTCTTAACAATGCGATTTTGATATCCTTCAATGAAACTTCTGAAACATTTTCGTCTGGCTGACTTAAAGGCTTTTGTCTCAAGAAACCGTTGACTTACAGAAATTTAGCAAAAAAGTATTAAACCGTTTCTGTCTTGCATAATAGCTATACAGATATAAAAATGTTATAATATGAAAGGCTAGAAATAGTTTAATGTCCGCTTCTGGTCTCGAGTGTATCATGACAATAACAAGGTAAGAGCTGAATTTGAACTCTGCGCCTGCTGAACCTCGGTGGGGTACTTAGCCTCTCACGCTAGCTAGTCTAGCCAAATGGCAACGTTTTTAGTTTTGTATGTTCCTGATCAGACATTGTTAGATATACATGACATTTGTACAGATATGCACTTGTATATCTAACAAGGAATACATGTATATCTAACAAAAAGCCTATAGATTTTGTAAAAAGAGATAATAAAATAATTGCTTTAGACATTTTTCATAGATTTTTTTACGTATGCCATAGAAATGTTTTAATTGGGACGTCGTACAGATCAGTAGGCATTCAAGCCTTTCAAATGCAAGGTTATAATAATAATAATAATAATAATAATAAACCCCAATAATAATAATAATAATAATAATAATAATAAACCCCAATAATAATAATAATAATAATAATAATAATAATAATAATAATAAACCCCAATAATAATAATAATAATAATAATAATAATCAAACCCCAGGTTCTTTACACCGGGGTAAATTCTAAAATAAAGAAATTATTAAATAAAATAATAATAATAATAATAATGAAGGTTTAACGTCCGTTTCCTCATACAAGAATGATGTCAGGGACGTCCCCCCATCACATGTCACTACAAATCGATTCACCCCAAATCTGAAAAAACACTTGCTGAAACAAACGTTATGAAACTCAATGTGCAATAGTTTTGTGATGCTACATTCTAAAGTTATACTAACACAGTATTGGCATTCCTTATAGTATTTTAGAAAAAAAATTAAAATAATTATCTATAATTATTGATGCTCTTATAAGAAATTGTATGCAAATTTCGTGTTGTGTCAGAGTAAATGAAGATCAGAATACCTGTAAACTACATGTCGCAGGATGCACCCAGCAAAAACTGAGGAAGGCAAATTAAACCACCTCAGAGCTCCATCCTTTCTAAGCCATAGGCTACCCTAAAGTGTGTAAGGCGCTATGTGACATCCTCTATAAAAGAAGAATCTTGTTGCTCGATGGCGTGTTCTTTATGAAATGAGATAAAAGACTGCGAGTAAAATATGTGTATTGAACCGCCTCCAAGCGTTCTGCCAAATAGTGAGAAATACCGTAGAGAGAGTCGTATATATAGATAAAGATAGTAAGATGTACTGTAGAGAGAGAGAAAGAGAGAGAGAGAGAGAGGAGAGAGAAACATACAGATAGAGTTAGTGAGAAATAGTCTAGAGAAGGGGAAAGAGAGAGAGAGAGAGAGAGAGAGAAAGAAAAAGAGGAGAGATAGAGACATAGGTCTATAGATAGCGTAGCAAAGAGATACTGTAGACTGAGAGAGAGGGAGAGAGAACGAGAGAGAGACATATAGATAGAGTAGCGAGAGATACTGTCGAGATAGAGAGATAGAGGGCGAGAGAAAGAGAGCGATAGAGTTAGAGATAGAGATAGAGATAGAGGGAGACAGACAGGATATTATGATAAGATCAGTCATACGATGTTTAAACTAGTATTAGGCCCACATATAGAATAATAATTATGCGTGAGAGAATGCTGTAACTATTTATATTTAAATGATTGAAATAATAAAATATCAAAGAATTAACTAAATCTATGATAGCGTTAGTAGCAGTGTTAGTAGCAGTGATAGTAGCAGTGTTAGTAGCAGTGTTAGTAGCAGTGTTAGCAGCAATGTTAGCAGCAGTGTTAGTAGCAGTGTTAGTAGCAGTGTTAGTAGCAATGTTGGTAGCAGTGTTAGTAGCAGTGTTAGTAGCAGTGTCACTAACAGTGTAACTAGCAGTGTTAGTAATAGTGCTAGTAGTAGTGTTAGTAGCAATGTTAGTAGCAGTGTTAGTAGCAGTGTTAGTAGCAGTGTTAGTAGCAGTGTTAGTAGCAGTGTCACTAACAGTGTTAGTAGCAGTGTTAGTAGCAGTGTCACTAACAGTGTTAGTAGCAGTGTTAGTAGCAGTGTTAGTATGTTAGTAGCAGTGTTAGTAGGCACTCAATGTCTCACTGTCAATTTGTCAAATTGTGAGAAATACCAGAAAGAGAGAGAGAGGCATAAGAGAGAGAGAGAGAGAGAGAGAGATGGAAAGACATACATATAGATAAGGATAGTGATATATACTGTAGAGAGAGAGAGAGAGAGACGTATAGAGTTAGTGAGTTAGTTCGTTAGTCAGTCAGTATACCACTATTCAATTATTTAATAGTATACCAGAATGTCTTAATAGCGTAGGGGTAACGTTAAGTTTTAAATGACAAATCCTAAGGTGAATCGAACCCTCGTGGGTTCGAATCTCAGCCGCGCTGATCTGAGAGTAAAATCTCGGACATTTACTGGTTATTCGGAAAATGGTCTTAATTGCCTAACGCTTTAAACATGTGGTATTAAAAGTGACAGATATCAACATAGTTGATCATTTCACTATAATGCGTGTTTACTTTTTTTATTCAATACCCAGCCAGGCGAGCCTTCTCTGACGCATTCCTATTGTACAGACGTAAAAAACATTTTCATTTCAATGGACTTAAAAATACTCAAGTTGTAGAACTATAGGACATCGGCATTAAACGTTTTCATTTCAAGGAACGTAATGTTACTAAAATTGTAGGACTGCATGTATGAGTGATTTGCGTGTTAGTTTACAAACGTCAGGGTACGCCGCGCATATAGAGATGAGTGTAAGTGCTTCCTGCATTGATTGACTGACAGTGTTTGCCATTACGTTCAAATTACATTTTCATCGACATTCACACAGTGAGATTTTGTAAAGCCGAAGCGACTGCTTTTCAATGGTTTCTTCTTAGGTTTGTAGTATCTTTGGACTGAGTTTCTAGATATGGAATTGGCACAGTTTTTGAACCTTCTTTTTTCTCACTGGATTTGAATTTGTCTCAATAGTGTACGATATTGTCATAGATGCCTGTAGCACTCTAATTCGTTTTGCTTTTTTATTGCTGTTAATAGTTCTTTGCGAGAAATTTTTTGTTATTCGCAATTATACTGCAGATTATAGATAAGCTGCCATTGGATAAAGAGTTAGTGAATTATTGCATTGATTTACTTGGAAGAGTAGTTTTTCTTCGTTATAGTTAACAATTTATTCATTAGGCCTGACCTGTAACCTATAAGATTTCATCTATGGATCCTATGAACGGGGTTCATATTCTGGGCTCACCCGTCACTGATACTCTTTCGACAGATGACACTGATTCTAACACCGCCTTTAATATTTTCTATAAAATGGAGCAAAGAATGTCAATATTAATTTTTAGCTCGGAGCAATTTTAATACCAATACATAGACATAGACCACCCTATAGAGGCACATGGGCCATCCTGCCAATATAATATCTCTGCATTAAAAACAAGAGAGGATTGCTTTGAAACCTACTCTTAGCACCAGCCGGCCAATCACTAAATCTTGTTAAGCAAAGTAGGAAGGAGACTAAGACTCATTCAACTGTTATGGCCATTATATGCTAAGTTTGTAAATATTATCTTGTAGAGGTACACGTATATGTACTGCAAAGTTATCTAGCTAAATTTAACGTCTTTTTAAGTACCGCAACTGTTTGACTCCGTATCACCGTTGTTTGACTAGGCGAGTATTCAAAATATTAGTAAACAATTAGTAAATTTATTAGAGTTTAATAGGGAAGATTAATAGATTAAGATTCTGCCTGGTAAAAGATGAAACTTGGAAGATGTAGTAGTGGCATCCAGTATAAAGTGCGTCTATTAAAAAAGCGAAGTTAAGCGTCGAATAAAGATCGTCCTGAAGTTATATCGTAGAGTTGTATCTCAATATTCACTAGAGTAGCATTACTTGCCTATTAAGAAGTTTAGCTATAAATAGGAAGAACATTTTAATTTTGTTTCTAACTACATAGGCCTAGAGCATGAAATAGGCCTACTAACATGGTTAAACTGTAAACGCCTATGACTTCTTAAGAGTAAAATATTTGCATGTCATATGGCTATGCTGTTAAGCTCAATGCAACGGAATTGAATAAAATGAGAAGACAAGAAATGCTGGTTGATTTGCTAAAACGTTCGTGCATAGAGATAAAATGAAAGTAGAGGATAATAGAATTAATAGAAAGCGTTGTAATCCACGGACGTACATCAACCAGTACTTTTATGAAAACAGCCGGAGCTCAGTCATTCGCATGAAATTTCAACTTCATACGAGATGTTTGAATCAGTTTGATACTTATAAGTTTTCATTCAAGAATTTATTTCAAAGCAGCAGCCACTGTGTGTCGTTAGAAATTACTTGTGCTAAAATTTACTAGTTGCTCGGCATGCATCTATAAAGTCGGAATTTACGCTAAGGATCTGCGATCTGTCAGGGGACTAGACGGATGGAGAAAAATAGAGTGCTAAAATAGATTTGTTGAGATAAATAACCACCCACCAGTTTTTCCAGGTCAGTATCGACAATCCTTATAAGTACGTAACATACCCTTCTGTCACGAATTCTGAGAAAACAAAACTCAGGTTACTAATTCAATGGTCGATTCGCTATAGTAGGAGGTATTAGATTCTCGCTGGTTGTATTAAATGCCGTTTCAAGGCTTTCAATTAACTATTAAGTCGTGGGGACCCAATTTAGTTTGATACGTGCAAGAAATTTGAAACCAACCAGCGACCTTCAATTCTATCTTACGTTATAAAAGTTTGGCCTACATTAAATATGTGGGCGGCAGACATTAGAAGCGTGTCATTATCAACGAAACAGAAACTGAGAAATGCCATGGAAACCACCTCAGGAGCCATATCTTCTCACGCTAAAAACTATACTAAGGTTTGAATAAGGCACGGTTTTTGAGAAGCGATGTTTAAATTAATAGATTCTCTTTCGAGCGAGAGGTACATCAGACCGCAAGTATTAATTTGTACTACCTTGGACGTGCCATTCGGCAAACACTAGAGAGAGAGAAAGAAAGAGAGAGAAAGAGTGAGAGTGTGTAAAAGTTAGGTAGAGAGATGAGATAGATAGATGGAGCGAGAGAAAGAGTGAGTGTTAGAGAGAGAGAGAGTCTACATATATTAATCAGCCTCAACAAGTAACGCTCTGTATTGGAATATATTTCAGTCACAAAATTATAACAGCTACATTCAGTACTAACACAAATCTAAGGATCCTAGAACAAACAGGCAAGTCATAATTATGTAACCTATAGAGGGATGAGACACCTAGTGAAACCCTGGTCTAACTTTTTTACACGATGATTTACAAGATTAGCGCATTATGACGGCACTAAATAGCTCTCTATTCAAACATATAGCACAATTATCACTTAAGCATCAATTCATATGCGCAGCAATAAAAATTCAGAAATGATTAACAAACCAAGGATCAATGCAATCACATAACGAAAGTGGTAGAGCAGATTCGACTTAGCATCTACCAGAAGATTTTTTAGACGAGCACATAAGCCTCGCAGAGCTGACTTTCCTGACATCGCCTTATGGCGACGAACCGGACGTTAAAGTCTTATTAATTGATTGATTGATTGACTTGCTGCAGTAATACCACAGCTCGACATAGCAGACCATATTAACATTATAAGTCTGTCGCTATTGTAATTGATTAAGTATAACGTTTGCTGAATGTTACATAGCGTTGATGCGAGCATTTCACATGTACTAATCATAACAAGTAGAGAGCAAGTTGAGAGAGAGATTTCACTGAGAGATCGACGGGTGATAGCTGTGGATAAACTTGCACTTAATTACAATCATTGAATAAAGCCGATAAAACAACACAGTGAAGACGCGCATTAAATGAAAATTCAAAGAAAATACTAACAAAGTATTTTGCAATATTGGTATAGATCTATAGGCAATAAAATAAATAACATTTTTACAGCTTTTCTTACACCTGAGGACGGCAGTTTTATTATACACGTTAAATTAATTGCTGAAGTATTGAAGTTAAAAGTATTAAATACTACAGTGCTGTTCGTATTCGCAAAGTATTTTTCGTGTTCGCAGAAACTAACATGGCAATATCAATAAATTCCTAAATTGAGTCATAGAGTTTTTAAACCGAAAAATTCTGTAGAAGAATTAAAAATTAACTACCATGCATGCTGGATGTAGAAGTAAAGTATCACAAGGTTACAATATTACCAGAAAAGTTTAATATCGTAAACAAAAAAAAACTACATGGAAAACCTCCTGAATGGATTTAGAAATTGCGATATAGAAGCCTTTATCGAGGTATCACATATACAAAATGACATATTTTGCCTAATTCAGCGTATGTTAGCTTTTGCGTCAGTATTTTTATTAAATGTGACAAATGCTATTAGGTGTCTTTGCTGATGTAGAAATAGTATTCTTCATTACGGCGACAGAATTACATTATCAAACTTATTCAATAAAGATTAGTCTAAACTAAACAAACGATTAATTACTAATAAAATGCAAAAGAATAATGAATTTAAATAAGTATCTAAGCAAAGCTTTAGCATAAGCACATTGAAAAATTGAGTAAAGAAACATATACAAAGAAAATTGAGTAAAGAAACATATACAAAGAAATAGTAACATAGCTTTCAATTTTTAGGGAACACGTATCTGAAAGTAATGAGAAAAAAATTGAAACAGTATTAAAGTTAGAGTAACTTGCGTACTAAATTAGCCACTTTTAATCTCGCCAAATTCTCATAACAAATAGTAAATTAGAGTAAAAAGCTACTTTTAACCACCCAACTGGTTAATATGTTACATTTATTTAAAGACATAACTTGCTCCAGTAAACAAAATTCCTTTCATTTCACACACTATGTTACACTTAGAAGCTGCACTACTATAAATCAAACTAAACCTTTGCCTACTATAACAGAGTATTCTGGTAACAGAGCATAACTAGACAACAAACCATAATAAGTGATAACAATTTGAAAGGCTTGTAGAAAGTAATGCTTACAGTTATTGCATAAATATCACCATTTTAGGCAACACCAGTGAAATAAACAAATAAAAATTAAACCAAATTAAAAAATTATTATAAATTATATTTTAGGCATGTCATGCAAAAAGAAGAATCCTCAATTCAATTACAGTTTCAATACATACCACAGCGCACATATCTAAGTCAGACACATACACAGAAACAAGACACAAAAATACAAACATACACAAAACTTCATCAATAAGCCAGAATGTGATTTTCATAACCTTGTGAGGACATCGAAACTATGACATATTTCCTTCCTAATAATGAATAATTCTAAAACAACGTAACAACCTTATTTCACAGATATAATCAGATAAGGTCTATGTAAGATGTGATAATCAAAGGACAAAAACAATGTGCAAGACAAGCGTCACCAATCACAAAATGATTCTAAACATCATTTTCAACACTGACAGAAGATCTCATATCCAAACAATAGGCCCTCAGGCTGCAAACGTTAAACATGACAAGACGGATTGCATATTTTATTGCAATTGTATCCAATATAGAAATATCTCAAGATTTTAAAGCAGCAACAAGAAACCCTTTTAAAACTAACCCAAAGAGAATCATACTAGAACGAGCTTCTAAACAATATTCTATCAGTACTAAATGCTTACATATAAAACAATTCTTCTTCAGTCAGAAATAGAGAGACGATCTGAACCCAATTGAGCATCTTCAAAGCCTGTTCCAAATTGACCATATACTCAACAACATTCTCTATATACAGTTACTCAACAGCAGGATTAATTCAGCATGATACGATGTGGGAAAGCTCATGTAAATGTCAGCTATTTACGATTCAGCGCACCAGACTCAATTCATCGCGAAACGTTCCAATATCCTCTAAAGGTCCACAAAATCTTTTGCTGTGTTAACCACGGCTCCAAACAGGCTCGACAAATCTTGCTATTTCTTGGTAATATCCTTCATTATCGAACCATCTTTTGTAGCTACTACACTGAACCGTAACAGAAGAATTCTACACAGTAATATTCTCTAAATTACCATCCTGGGATCTCCCATAAAACGTCTTCAAGTCATACAGCAACGCTTCATTTCCAAGCTCTTGTATTCTCAGCAGAAGTTCTCTATAGAACCATCATCTCGGGATTCTCCAGAAACTGTTTGAAGTGTTGCAGCCACTGCGCTCCCACAGCACCGTCGACAACTCTGTGGTCGCAGCTCATTGTCACACTCATCACTGTCGCCGCTCGGAACCTGCCCAACAGAGAACATTGAACCAGGATAGAGTATTAATACTATATACACTAACAATATATTATTATAAAAAAATATAGATGAAAGTATAAAATATAGATAGCCGATAGGGTTATTATAATGGTTCTACAGTATGTGAACGCAGCCTAGAGGAGGAGGACATTGACCATTTGATGGACTGCAACTTGACCGGTGATGGGGTCACGCGTGAGGATCTCAGAGAGTTCAATGATCGGGCGAGAGATTGGGTCAGACGCTGGATTAATGCTGTGTAAGGACATGATAAGAAGATTATAATTATCAAAACTACATTGTAAAGATTAAAATTGGGTTTAAACATTTATAATTGGGTTTCTACATGGTCTTTGTGAAGGGAATAAGTTGCTTATCGATTAAGCGCTCTGTATAGTGCGTGAAGAGCAGTGTGTGAGAAGGAATATGTACCTTGGGCCTGACACTTGGTAGAAAAATAGAGAGGGAGACGTGTACAAAAGTCATCAAATTGCAAAATTTTCAAAAGGCAATTTATTAAAATTTAAAGATCAGCAATATGAATTTTAGAAAAAATCAATGACAAAAAACAAATTATACATTAAATTAAAGAAATAACGTGACAATTTCACAAAATGATTTCTAATTACCTAAAATACTACAGAACGTGACTTAAATTAAAAGCATTAATAGCATAAATTGAGAAATAGACACCGACAATTATAAACAGATAAGAGATATTGTGAATGAGGTTGCTTACAATCAAAAAGCTTATAGTCAAAAAATGTAAAGATAAATTTTAATCAATCTCCAAACAAGTCATAACATTCATTCATTCCCGCAAAATTCTAATTGATGAGGCTTTGTGACAATAAAGCCATATGAATTAAAATCTTGTGGGCGCAGAATTTTAATTATTTTATCTTCTGCAATATTCTGAGCCTCTACGTAAGAGGACCCCCAGTAAAGCCTCTGAATGAACTTACCCCTTCTCGTGCTGCTTATCAACAACAAACTGACTCTGAGCACTGCCCACTGCTAATATACAGGCCTACAATAAATACACGAGCATTTAATGTTTAATATACAGGCCTACAATAAATACAGGAGCATTTAATGTTTAGTATAAAGGCCTACTATAAATATAGGAGCATTTAATGTTTAAAGTTTAATAGAATATATCATGCAAAAGCATTTCTATAGTTCACAACAATTACATAAAAAAACAAGCAGTATACAATTTAAATGCATCCAGGAGTTCTAGCAGCAATATACACATTGAGAATATTATATTCAAAGACATTTAGGAATTTAAAATCAATAAATTACTTGTATTTGTTCTCAATCACAGAGAAAAGAGATATTAGATAAATTGTTTCTAAACATAATCATTAGTAAAATGAATGCAAAATCATTATCTCAGATATTTAAAGAATATAACTATTGCATTTAACCTAGTAAAATAGCTGACTTCATTCAGTAGTAAATAAACTTTAATATTTATTTCTCAGTGGCTTTTGAAGTGAAAAATTGTGAGCTTGATAGTCTTTAGAGACGGTAACGGAGTTCCTGACATTGGCAAGCCATTATTTCACTTATCTTGTACAGCACTCAATTCCAATGGCTTGAGGCGACTAAATTCAGTTATTTAAATATTTATCCGTATTCAGCTTGCTAAATTCCAACACAGAATCAACACTTTCACATCAAGGTACAGACATATTATACGCTAATCAAATAAATGTTTAACAAACAACAATTTCTTACTTGTGGAGGGTTGATAATGGCAGAAAAATTCTTCACTCCAAACATTCCCAGATTAGATATTGTAAACGTGCCACCCTACAAAATGTTCAGCAATTAAACAGTCAAACTTTGATACCATAACACAATTACATGAAAATCACTAAATTATACCCTAAATGATAAAACATATTCAACAGTTGCTGCAGCAAATATTTTTTATTGTTATTCTGTACTGAATAATCATACTCTCTTTATTTTATTAAATGTACTTCTATCTTGGAATTTTCTATGAGAAATTTCTATGAGAAATATGAAGACATTTACATCTAGTTCAATAAAGACAAATTAATGAGGTGCAAAGATTTAAGATTCACATAGAATAAAGTTCTTCTAACCTGAAATTCATGAGGCTGAAGCTTTCCTTGTTTGGCTTTCTCTGCGAGAACACCTACTTCCGAACTAATAGTGGCCAGACCCTATACCATAAATAACATACACATTATCGCATTTTGTCATTGTGTAAGAACATGCTACTGATAAACTGAGCAAATCGTAAGAGGCAACAGTTCAGAGGTCAATCTATGCAAATGAAAACTACCTCAGATGTCAATATGTCTGAAGTTACAGGCTACAACATTCCAATGAATGGCGCAATTACGTAGTGAGGTCAATATGTTGGTCAGTAGAATGTTATTCAACAAGAGTTGAAGCAAAACAAGAGTAGATGTGAAGATAGTGAATGAACATTGAACACCCATGAAAATATAGTTTGTTTGTTGAAAACGGAATGAAGCATTAAATATAATTAAAAATGAAACAAGCAAACATATCATGTCTGTCTTCCAATCCACACACAGGTCTTCACTTTGAACGTTGTACCTCGTTTTTTTTCATTTATTTCATCATGTTTATAATATTTCATTTCAATTTTCTTGATCAATAAATTCACTTTTTCGATCGATTAGTTTGTTATGAATGAGAATAGCTAATGAATAACTGACCTTTCTATCGGCACTAGTAACAATAGGCGTGATGAGACCAGAGTCAGTAGCAACGGCTATACTGATATCTACAGTGTTATATCTGCAAGCACAAAAAAATAAATATCTTATTCTAGCTAAGTATAAATTGATTACTTAAATCAATAAATTGCTATTCAAATATATTGGTCCTTCATAGGTAAATAGCAGCAAAAATTTGAAGTGAAGAAATATTTTCATACACCATAAATTATTCTTTGTGCTTATGCTACACCTTACATTAACAATAATAGTAAAATCGTAAATTCCCACTAAATATGAAAAATGTTACAAAAGTTTATTACAATTATTCTTTCCGTCAGCATTAATACGTTCAAAGAAAAACATCCTTATAAACGATATACGAAAAAGAAATCAAATTTTTTAGTTTCAACCAGCAAATAAAAAACTTACTGTCTAATGAATGTGTCCTGCCACGAAGAATTAGCCTCGGGAACCTTGCGACAGGCTAGCGATGCAGCCTTGATTACGAAATCATTCACTGACAACTTTACCTTCTCCTTCTCTAATAGCTGATTCAGATCTTTACGCAATCTAAAAATCATATTACACGATGTGCTGATTATTATAAGCGTAGATGAGCTCTGCAATGATCAGTTTAGCATTAGTTTTACAACCTCAAGGATACTGTCACAGGTCACAGCTAGCAACAAGGATTCAGAACCAAAGCATCTAGCATCAGACATGTGTGCCAACCACTAGGTCATCCAATCTTTGCAATGTGCATAGAAATGAATATACTTTTACGGCATTCCAAATTTAATATTACATAACCTATCTTCAATTATTTCAATCATTGGTTAATATTGCTAACATTTTATTCACCATGAGCTGTAAATAGCTATTTTCATGCACTATGAATCAGGCTGCAAAATAAATTGCAATACACCAGCGAATGCAATGAAATAACTAAATGGTTCGCTTAGAATTTAAATGAAATGCACTCGACATCCCTGAACATTTTATTACATCCGAGAATTTAATCTGAAACAGCTATAATTGTTTCAGAGTCCAATACCTAAATTAGGCGCACAAGATCTACTAACAGCTCGCTTCAGACAATTAATATACGATAAATACTTCAACAATTCTTTTGGATATTAATTAATATTTAAATGATTATTTACTTGAGAACTTTGTCCATCTCAATGTCGACTGAGAGATAATAGTGCGGCACTGTTTGCTTCGACTGCAGCAGGCGTCTTGCAATAACCTGATGAAATTTATAAACATGGACAAACAGAGTAAATAATTACATACATACAAAATAGAAAAGACTGGGATAGCATCAAATCCTATCCTACAAGATATAATACCAGAAACTATATCACCAAAATTAAATAGTCTAAACTGCCAATTATGATGTTACAAGAAAATGCATATTCCAAGAAAACTAACTGAAGATAATTATAATTGATAAAAGTACAAAATAGAAGAATGACACAATTTCAAGAATCAAATTTAATTCATCATGCAGAAATTCAATACTTTGACACTCATACAAACATTTTTATATGAATGTTTAAATTTCATATGCAAAATATTAAATCTTTAGATACGTGAATTTAAAAATCGTACAATGAATCATGTATTAAATAATTAATTAATACATGAGTCATGCATTAAATATTTGCACAAGTATTTATTATGCACTCTACACAGCATTTCTGGCACAAAGCGTCACTTGATCGAGTGCTCTTAAAAGAAGAGTACTTATTCCGAAATTGTCAGAGGAAATACCTGTCTAATGCTTGAGGTAGGTATATCCACATAGCTAGCTCCCGGTGCAGCAGCAGCAGCAGCAGCAGCAGCTGGTCTTGCAGACACTCCTGCAGCAGCAGCTGATGGAACGAATGAATCCACGTCCTTACCTGTAACTCTTCCATCAGGTCCTGTTCCACGAACCAGCTACAGCAACAAGTTTTAATTCAATCTACATGTATATTATTTAGATAATAATTATCAGTAATTTAATCATGTACAATAAACTAAGTAATTTATAATTTTTTTAAAGTCAATACAGATACACAGTTCAGATATAAACCAGTAAACTTTAATATCACAGTCAAGCATAATAATAAATAGAATTTATTAATATACGACTACATATTGCAATCTGATATAACTGTCATTATTTCTCTCAAAAGCAACACACATACTGTGATATTTCCTTTAAAAACAAACAAATTTTTTTTTTTACATCGCTAGTGTAACATAGCCGATCTTACCATTCACTCTCAAAGACATTAAGAAATCTTTTGTTTGACTGATCTAATCTGACGTTTAAACAACTGTTAGATTGCATAGAACCTGTGCCCAGGACAAACACTTACCGCTAAATCGATGCCCTTCTCAACAGCTTTGGCTCTCGCTAGAGGGCTAGCGAATACTCGGCCCTCAGGTCTCGTTAGAGGGGGCGCCACTGGTGCTGGAGTGGCGGGGGTAGAAACAGAGGGGCGCGGTGGGGACGTAGTAGCGGCTGCAGGGGTGGGTGATGCAGCCAGTGCAGCCGCAGATGCCTTGAAGTCTGCAAAGGCTCCGACATCTGCCTTGTTGGGAACTAAGATACACAGCAGCTGAAAGATTGCACACAAATACACATACAGTTAATATGTTTGCCACAAATAAACATTACCCTTCAATACTAAATACAAATTTTAAAATAGAGAGTGCAGATACTTTGGAAAAAGGTAAAACACAGACAAATGTTATCTAAAATTTTTTTAAATTCTAATTTTATCCCATTAATACAAGATACATGCCTTTATCAACTAACAAATTAATAATAGTTTTTCAACATTTAGGCAAGAATCACAAGAAAGATATAAAAAATACTAAATCAATGATTAAACAGTTCATTGCTTAAGAATCATTTAAATCAGTTACATAATGTATAAACAATTTGGGCATATAAGTCTTACCCCTCCCAATGGAACTTCCTTGGAACCTGCAGGTGCCAGTATCTTAGCAAGAAAGCCTTCCTCACTACATTCCATATCCATCGTAGCTTTATCCGTCTCTATCTGAGCCAGAACATCTCCTTCCTTCACTTCGTCCCCCTCGGCCTTCGCCCACGAAGCAATGTTGCCTTTCTCCATTGTGGGGGAAAGTGCAGGGAGCTTCACTTTAAACATGTGCAATTATATCAGTACAACAGCATTTGCTTAGTGTATTTTACAAACATATCATAAACTGATGCCAAGTTTGGCCTTACAAATGGTTCTATTAGTATCTAAGAACATTGATGGGATAGTTGAATAGGTTTCAAATATACTGATATTTAACAAAACAGGAGTCCAATCTACTAATACCGCAATAAATATAAAGCTAGAGCAAAGTTTAACGTCAGTTTGTTGTAAGTGCTGCGGCACTAGATCTGAATCCATAACTACAGATCTGCAGTTGGATAAATATCCAATATCCTACCAGCTCAGACTTGAGACTATTGCTGATAACCTTTAGGTCTATAGATACTCTATGTGTCAAAATCTCTTCCATTCGTTTTATAAAATTTTGCAGCAATTTCTGAAGCTTAGGCCCTCACCAACCTTTTCTGACATTCGTTTGAATTTGAGGGCTTTAGTTGCCTTCTAAGACATGTGCAGTCACCAGTAGGTCTATTTTTCAAACTACCCGGGAACACGTGGAAACCTCTATAAAACTTAATCGAAAATCATATCTCTGACATAATATCTTTACTAGATGGTTAAAGGATAACCAGAAATTGATCATACACTACATAAAATTGGTAATTGAATTGTTTGACAAGGATTTAACAACAAAAGTGTGATACTTTTCTATGAAGACATCTAAACATAATTTGCTTCTGAAGGAAGTAAGTTATGTTGCCTTTAAGGAAAACTTGTTTATGATGAATTTTTTATTGCTTTGCAATTCAGCAACTACATCAGTTGAATCCAACAAGCAACTGAAGTTTGTTTAAATATTTAAACGTTTCAAAGATTGCACATAAAAAACAAAAACTGGCTTAACCGATAAAGATCAAATGAGTGAGAAGAAATATCTTTAGTAATCGTCAACACTTGAGATCAAAAACCAGGAGTATAAACAGAAAATGAATACACATAATACACACAATACAATGAATACCACAACCAACACATTTAACAACACATTAAGCAATTCAGACTACTCCAAACCTAACAGCAAATGCTAGACAACAAAAGCTCATAACATTATGTTCTTACCCAGCACATGTGATGGATAGCTTTTGCCTGGCGCAGCAGCAGTTGGAGCAGCAGCAGCAGAAGCAGCAGCTGGAGCAGTAGCTGCTGTTCCAGCAGTAGCAGGGGCAGCTCCATCATCCTTGTAATCCTTGAATGCTGCAACGTCTGTTTGATTCGTTACCAGCACACACAGGAGCTAAATAAAAATAACAAATAAGACACAATTTAACATTACTTAATAGTTTCACTATAATCAATAATCAGAAACAGAAAATAAAACAATAATTTTCACAGTCAAAGTTGGCGATGATGAGAAATTAGTTCTTCTATTTAAAAATTTACTTATCCAAGTCAACAGCATTATTAATAAATCAATTAATTAAAATAGCATTTACTTATCCAAATTAAGAGAAAATTTAGAATTAATATCTTAATGTTTAAATTTCTTCAAAAAATCGGATTCCTAAAACAAATTCAAAGCTTTTTATCAAACCGTTCCAAGGGCAACATCTTTAGATCCTCCAGGTACGATGATCTTAGCAAGAAAACCTTCTTCAGGCGTCTCAAATCCCATCGTAGCCTTGTCGGTCTCTATCTCAGCGAGCAGATCTCCCTCGTTCAGCTGATCCCCCTCCTGTTTGGTCCACCGCACAATGGTGCCTCGCTCCATCGTCGGAGATAGAGCAGGCAACACCACCTTGATGTGCGGAGGCAGAGATCCTTCACACAGAGCATAAATGTAGATTAAGCTATCGGCATCATTAAGCATGGCAACAAAAATATATACAGCTTCAAAATATAGAACTAAATAATCTCATTGAGCCGGCTGGTGGTCGTGTTGATAGCATGATTGCCTAACAAGCAAGAGATCACAGATTCGAAACTGTGCAGAATAATCTCTGACAGTAGGTGGCCAGAAATCAAGGCAAACATAAGAGTTAGCTGCAGTGAAAATATAAATGAAAATTTTACCTATCAAAATAAAGTTAAATTCCCCAGTGCAACATTTGTGTTACATTTTCTGCTTGACTGTATCCTATCATATGCTGAAAATATGGAATGATATTACCACTAACACCAGTCAACTAAATAATGCACTGCATATAGCATGATACACTCAAAATTTTTAGTGGTGTTAATTTAAATATCTACGTACTATTAATAGTTTGATTCAAATATTGTAATAGAATGTTGCGAGAAATAAATCTTCCATACTCTACTTTCTTATTATACAGTACAAAATTTTAACGCTAGCATAGGTGCGTGGTTTGAATCTCATGCTGGAGCACTAAAGAGTCTTTGCAAATAGTTAAGTGATTAAATCTAAAATGCAAATAGTTAAATAATTAATCTTTGCAAATAGTTAAATGATTAAATCTGTCATTAGTTGGACCTTAGGATTTAATGAGATACACACAATGTAGAAAGAACCTAATACCTGAGCTGTAGAATCTCTTTTCATGATAAGCATTCTCAGAGCAGCATACTTGATGACATGCCGTCACCCTGCTACATTAAAAAACATTATACATCAATCATAATAGGTCGCATGATGCTTCTCGTATTATATTAATTATAAAGAAGCTTCTCGAATATTCATTATAAAGTAAAAATGTTAATAATTACTAGAATATTGGTAATACCACAATACTAGAATGTTCGTAATAAATGTCAAAAAAGTTATGCTTACTAATAATTGTCTATATAACAAAATGCTGGAGACAGTGCGACTACTCTAGATCATATCAAATTCCTTGACTTTTCCCTGACTTATCCAGCGTGACTCGACAATTTTATTGCCACTGCAGCATCGACTTCTATGTTGGACGACAATGTCAGAGATGATTTTCATAAAATAAGATGATTTAAATTTGTGTAAAAGTTTAGGAGCATTGCCATTAATTTTTTTTAACCTTTTTTCCAATGCCAACATAACCTTTATAATTTTTCCAACTGTCTGCATCTTAAAAGTCTTTGAATTTTACACTGAAAAAAGTAAAAAAAATGCGTAAATTCTGCTTCCCCTGACTTTTTCCAGATTTTCCTTCTTTCATTTTTGCAAACTTTTTCCTAACTATTTCTGACACAGCCCCTGTAGGCTTTCTGAATTTGTATTTACGTACCGATGTCAAAGAAAAATTTAATTAAACATCCAGATAGTCGAGATTTAAAATTTGTATTATTATTGCCTAAACTGACCTTGACACGGAGGTTGAATGCCGAAAGGAAATACCAGATCGGGGATGCTGACAATGGATGCAGAGAGTTGAGGCAGAGCGAACGACGCTCGACCGGGCTATGACCGATGGTGGATGACGCAGGTGGGCGGCGGTGGGCCGAAGAAAATGACGTACAAGCATATTTTGATTTCCCTAGTCGATATGTCAACAAATCCTTGAAATATCGATCACAGGAAGTAGAAATACCATCAGCTGATCGTTGTCGTCTTCTTTATCATCATTTCAAAAACTACAAACACATTTTGTACCAAGAGTCAACGACGAATCTACTGCACTCGCCATAGTAAAGGAGTTCATACCTTTCTTAGCGTATGACAGTAAATTATCGGTATCCTCATATATTTCCATCTTAGATATTATCTAGATTTATTGAAGTTAAATTTGTGTACTGTATAAAATTTCAGTTATATGTTAGATTTCCTTTCAAGACGGTATTTAAGTGCAAAGCGCTTGTTAGAAATAATAATAGGCTTATGACTGCATAGCTATGTTACTTAGATATGTATTTTCTTCTCTTTTTTATTGGATGCTAATTCTTTATCTTGATTTGGTTTGATTTAATTTTTGTAGTATGGACCTAATTAGATACATTTTTGATTGATGAGATATATTTCAAACTTTCTGAGAACGGCACATTGTAAATTTCGCACCAGTTAATTTCTTTGCAAATATGTCATTATGTAGTTTAGTTTTACTACAATTGAAGTAATGCGTTGCTTTCTTGCAGATCTGGAATTCTCTTCCATCCAATCTTCGGAAATATGCATCGGCCTTTGCTTTCCTAAGATCAGTTCCATAGGCAGTTGAAGACCTATCTTTTCCATCCAGTGTCCATGAGCAGCGACCTGCGCCTAAATCTTCTTTTCTTTAATTCCCTTCACTTTGGACTGATTATCTGGATTTTGGAATTTGCATCGTTTTGGACCTTCTTTTTGCTCGCCGGCTTGATTTTGTCTCAATAGTGCTCGATTTTGTCATTGACGACAGTAGCACTCTAATTGTTATGTTGCCTTTGAGACCCATTATTTGAATTTTACATGATCTCAATTGATTAAATAAATTTTTGGACTAAACTTCAAGCGTAAAATGAGATATTTTATAGTGTATACTGTATACTATAAGTAATAAGTATATATTCTTTTCAGATATTATTCTAAGTTAGCCTATATCTACTGTATATAAGTTTAAAATGTGATTGCAATTTTAATCTACAGATGACTTATCATATGCCGATATGCAGGAGGCTATGAGTTTCCAAACTTTGTCCCACCGTCCCTGAAAGTAGACCTTACAGTTTTAGTAGCAACTGCTAAACCAGATACAAGAATTAGCCTAAGGTTTTATAGCAAATATTCACTGTTTGATTTAAGTTCTCATCCACCCATACCAGTTATACATGGAAGAGATCTATGGAATCAGTTTAGTTTAGTTTTATTCAACTGCAGGCCTTTTAATTGTTGGATTAACTAATTTAAGTCAATTAAATATTCCATCTGTGACGGGTAACACAGCATCTTCAACGCCCTACCTATGAAAGACCAGGAAAGCTAGATAGCTCAGTGTACAAGTGCGTTAGTTAAAGTCACATATTTGTACATAGATGCTCTTGTGGTGCTTAGAACAACTTCTGGCACAGATGATCAAAGAATAAAATGTCGGACATTCACAGGACTGATAACATGGATAATTGACTGTATATATATATATATATATATATATATATATAGATTGATATAGACGCATACGTATATATATATATATATATATATATATATAGATTGATATAGACGCATACGTGTATATATATATATATATATATATATATATATATATAGATTGATATAGACGCATACGTATATATATATATATATATATATATATATATATATATATATATATATATATATATATATAATACTGATTTACTTAACAGATGCTAATTTCACTATAATGCGTGTTTAACTTGTTTTGTTCAACTCAAACAGTAAGCATGCACACCAAGTCTCAACAGTACAGAGATACTATCCATATGTAATCATAGACTGTAAAGGAACTAATTATTTATAAATATAATAATATAATACACCTATTCAATTCAATGACGTTAATATTGCAGAAATTTTCAAGGATTGCCAAAAACACTTCATAAATATTAAAACATTACTTATACAAAAATAGTAGATTCTAAAATTAGCATCCTTACCAACATTTCTCAGATTTCTTCAATTAGATCAATCAGTTGACGTTTAATGATGTCAGAAAGAGAAGAGAAACAATGACAGAGAGGTCCATATATTGAGGAGGATAAAGCAAAGGTACGTGGCATGCACTAACAGATAACACAAGAAAATTTATTCTGCATACAAGACAATATAAAGCAGACCCAATGGGTCTATGGACCAATTTTCTCAATTGAAGGTAGTGATTGTGATGTCAATAGCTAGGCGATGTAAGCCTTACTATCCTAAGATGAAGCTAACAGTATATCAATGCAGAAACTGCTCAAATCTCGCATCAAACTAAACAATCATATATAAATATCTTTGAACATACATCGACGTATGCATCAGAGTCAAAATCTGTTTGAACGTTTAATTAAGCTAAACAAATAAACGTACGAGACTCTCAATAACAAATGCAAAAATAGATCATTTACAAGGTCCTGATGTGAGGAAATTAAGATCGATTGGTCCTTTTCACTGAAAATTAATAAACACACTAGCAAAATTTGTATTTAGAAATATAAATGATTTCTATTCAATTAGTTGGTTGCTCAAATAAACACAAATGAGAATCAGTCAATTGATACAAACGAGAACTTCATAACTAGCTAGAGTAAGTTAAGCATTTGATATACATAATATAAATATATACACACACAACTATATAGAATAAATGAACTATAATACAAGTCAAATAACTTAACAGAGAACATAATTTTAACAGAAGATACAAGCTAAAAATTAATGTAATTATATAATGCAAACCATTTTGAATAAGTGAATAGCAAATGCGGTTTTTTCCCAATTGCCACTAGTGGAAATCACACTAACTGTTTTTCGTACTGCCAATACATGACGTCCCTGACATCAGCTAGGGTGAAGAACCAAAACGTTAAATCTTCATTGTATTTGTAATCTCAATACAACTTAAACAAATAACTCAATCATAGGGTCAGATTCACACTTCATTCATTGAGAACGTTAAGAGAAAGAAAATCAGATCTCATTATCAGATTACTCTAAAGCCATATTGAGATCAAAAATAATTGTGAACATGTAATTTATTAGTAAAGTGCATGACTTACAGAATTAGCAAAATTTGTATAAGAAATTTGGCATCATCACTTGTTTGTCTATTAGAACCCAGCTCTTAGTTAAAAAATTACAATATATACAAATACACGCACACATATTCCTTTACATGTGCAATCAATACTATATGCAATATATAGGAAAACTAACATAAATGAACAAATTCAGACTTTTCAATAGATAAATTTATAAGCATAAATTTTTACTAGCAGTTTCACTTAAGTTTCATTAAAAGGCAGTAGAAGCTTATCGCAAAATTAAACAATGTCTAGTCATATTTGCTTTAATCCAGCTGTCCATAAAATCTGCGAGTCATTTTACATGCACACAAAGAAACGTCAACACACGAGGACACTCGCACACACCTAAACACATGAAAACACACTCTCTAAGAAATACATAGAACTCATTTGCACAAATACACATACAATTATACAAATGGTGCATTTCAACACATCACACACGAATCTGTATTTTTTACTCCAATACTGGGGAGTGATAGGATTATGTAACTTTTGGATGACTGTTGCCTGCCTGGCTGGATGGAATCTTGAGAGGACGAGCCGTGGAGAAAACGTAAATGTTGAGATGATCAGCTAATTCCTTTACCTGCAGCAAATATACAACATCAATGCCTGTTAGTGTATAGCAACTTATAAGTTTGATATAATTAACCATTGGCTACAGTTATTCATCGACAAGTGAGACTTCAAATTGCAATAAAATTAAAATTTAAAAATTATATTTAAAAGTACGAAAGAAAGATTTCCAGATTTCCAGTGTTAATAATAGTAATAATAATAATTAAGGTTGAACGTCCATTATTTCCTCATCCAAGGATGATTTCAGAGATGTTAGCCTCTGTAATGCAGACAGAATGAACTTTATAGCTAGACAACTGAAAAGAGTAAAGCAGTCTGCAAGTTCAAACTTCAAGAATTAAAATTAGTCCACTCAAATAATAATAGTTGTAATTTTTCTTTTTAAAACAAAGTTTAGATGTTCATTATTACTTGCACCATCAGAAAAAGCAAAACTTTTGAAAACGATTAAAATCCAAAACATATAATCCAAAATATATTTGCATATGAAGTCATTTGGTTAAAAGGTAGTCAAGTTACAGTACAAACGCAACGAACTGAAGAAATAAATTTAGGTTTAGTTTGCATTGTACAAAATTACACATAGAAAATTAAAGCTTTTTTGAAACAATACAGAAAGTATGTTAAAATATTTTTAAGAGATTCTAAATGGCTAATTCCATGACTGGTGATCTAATCTACATTAATTGAAGCTATGGATAAATAACAATAAAAATTAATTTAAATATCATTAAGCATGAGAAGTAATGGAATTTCTCTTAAATATATTTCACTCACACACCCAAAACAGGAATTAGAAGAGGTCTAACATTAAAAAATGAAAGACAACACTTGGTAATATTATATTTATAAAAATTCCTGAGCCGTATTAGATATTGTCGTGATTTATACTATGTGCAGTTTATTGTATATTGCTTATTTCACTGTAATTGTTGTAAAGTATAGAGATGCCTTAGTTTGATATACTCCATTAAACATTAAATTAGATATTAATCAACAAAACTATAGAGCAAATACACAGCTACTTACAACACAGATTCCATAGTGAATATGAGCGGCATTCACAAATATCGCATAGGCCACGAGAAGATAGAACTCAATGACACCGAGTCGCAGGTTAAGAACTCCCACAACAATGGCAATGAGAGGAATGAGCAACCAGTTGAATGCCTGACAGCGAGTGTTACTCATTCCGTTCACTATGATGCGACACTGTAACATTCATATAGATATATTAGATGAATTATATCTATAATTTATTCTATTCTACTCTACTTCTTAACTGGGATTCAAGGGAAGATGAAGATGATTCTACTCTACTTGGCTATACAGTGCCTCTTCAAAAGGCACTTACAGGTCAACTTTTACCAATTAATGTCATCCACGAATTTTTGCAAACAATTCAAGAATAAATAAACTTCATTTTAATACAGTAGCCTTCACTACGGGAAACTTCAATGATTAACAGATCTGAGCAGTGAAACTAAAAGACAACATATTTACGTTTCTTTCTGTACCACATACGATACTGTCAAAGACACTTCCAGCGGGATACAACAACTTTGTCCTCCTGCTTAACAGGCCAACTACCTGTTCAACCTTGCAGCTGTTATCTCTCTCTCTCTCTTACAGCACTGCCTACTGGCAGGTATATGGTATATAACGCCTCCACTAGTCTCTGTCTTCCGTTTTCCTCTTCACGTCCACATGCGAGTGGATCTTTAAATCATCTATAACATTCCTTTTTATATACCATTATTCTTGGGGGATACTGCTTATGACGAGGTGGGCCCCCTGTGCCTTCCTCAGCTTCGACTAACATTTACTGGGCAGGGGCATCATCCCCTTAGAAAACAATCCTGTTTACCCATAGTTTATCCTGTTTATGCAGCTGTTATATCTACGTACTATTTCATAACAACAACACTCAGTGCTTACGGTGATGTTGGAGAAGAGCGTGCCCATGGTGAGATAGAAGAGTCTGGGGTGTCTGGCGAGTATGTTATACGACGAGTACTTCAACCAGATTGTAAACAAACTGAACTCAAGCAGCGGGGGCACCAGGGGGCGACAAGCTTCGTATAGGCTCAGATTCTTTCCCGTCTTGTCACGATACGCTCTGGAATATAATCACATATCAATTGTATTTGTAATGTTATAAATACAGAAAAATTTGTTTCATATATAGCATTTAGAGTAACTATTATATTATAGCAACAGTAATTTCTATACATGGTTGTAACTAGTCTACTGGCATTTATCTATCCACATCACAAAATTTCATAGTAAAGTGGCATATATATATATTTTAATTTCACAATCATAATTAGATTTACACAGGTTCCTCATCAAACAATGATTTCATGGATGTCATGCTAGATCATTATTAATGATTACACTTGATTTCATATTGGATACCTGTTAAAGATCTCTTTTGTAAATATTTTTACTGCTGTAACGACTATTAAAGTTATTCAGATTATACAACTTAAGATTCACAACTAACAACAACATCATCATCATCTTCTTCCTTTGAATCCCAGTTTAACTAGGGTCGACATTTAGAAAATGTTGTAGCAATCTCTGGAGCTCAAGTGTTCACCAACCGATTGACCTTTCTGAAGTTGGTTTCGATCTTAGTGCTCTGTCGCCTTTCATGACAAGTGCAGTCCATGGCTGGTCTATTATTCAGCATCCCGGAAACAACATGGGTAACAACTAACAACATAAGAAGCAATAATGACAGCATAACTAATAATAATAAAACAAATAAGTATCAACAGTGAAATGACGTAATACTTACAGGCGTATGTTGTAGAGACTCACAGGAATGCCAAAGAAGAGCACCGATACTAAAACAATCAACAACAGAAATACAATAGTGTAGCAGAGAAGCCAGAAAAGTTATTTTTAATCAAAATACTCTGAAACTTTTTTCAAATTTCCACAAAGCCTTTAACAAATATATTAAATATAGTTAGTTAACTTTATTTAATTAAGTAAAATAAGTTTTAGTTTATTCACTGAGTCACAGTGAACAAGAGGGTTTATGACAAAATATGCTTAAAGTTTGTGAATAAAACATAATAGATACTCTACTAAAAACCACTATCTCTTAGCTTTAGCTTTTAAATAGTTCATTTAACTTCATTATGAATATTATGTAAAAGCAGGCTTACAATGCATGATCATCTCAAAGAGATGTCCCGGGGCGACGTCGAAGAAAGGTACCGTTGACTTCCACAGACGAAATCCATAGCAGTACGTGACGACGTATATGAAAGTCATCCCCTAGCAATACAACACACAAAATTTGATTTCTAACATTACGTAGTAGAATTGACATCGCTATGGAAAATTTAAAGGTCACGTCATTTAGTAGTGAAATGTGCAGATTTACAGAGTAAATGTTACAATATCCATGGATCATACACTAATCAGCATATACTATTTTCTGATTAATTTCTAAGTTATATCTATATCCATCATTTATATCTATATAAAGTTTTTTCAATCATCCTAAGATTATATCAGTTAAGGGTAAACCAATAAGATTCAACAAAAACCTAAAAAGTATAAAGAAAACTTAGAAAATCAACACATTGTCGAGCCTACGAATACAATAATCAAAATCTGCTGCCATACTAACATCTGACGATTCCTTAAAGAGTGCTTTGATAATATCAACTGATTGCTATTCCACAGGCTAACTCTACAGTACTGATCCAATTATTACTTCTATGTATTAGTATACACTCCTGCTATTCCACGCATTGCTTCTATGCATTAAGACAGACTCAGACAATTCCATGTATTGCGTCTATGTATTATTACACACTCCTACCATTCCACGTATTGCTTCTATTTATTAATACACACTCTTACTATTCCATGTGTTGCTTCTATATACTAATATACACTCCTACTATTCCACGTATTGCTTCTATGCATTAATACATACTCCTAATATTTCACATAACAATTCCAATGTTACTCACAAGCTGACTGATGTCATAGCCCCACGTGAGGTAGAGAACGCCAGTGATGTATTTCTCCCAGTGAGATATGAAGAACATGAGCATGACTCCCACGAGCACATAGTAAACCCTGTCAGGAGGAACGCTGTGGTCGCCGCGACCAAACACAGAATACACGGCTATCGGCATGAACAGTGTCGCCCAGCTGTCGAGCCCGTGATCAAACAGCTCACCCAGCGGACTGCTCGTGCCCGTTCTTCTGGCCTGCTTGCCATCCATGCCATCTACAGGCAATACAATATCACAATATCGTTTACAACCATCTACACGAAGTACAATATAACAATACTGTATACAAACATCTACAAGCAGTACAATATAACAATATCGTTTACAACCATTTACACGCAGTACAATATAACAATATCGTTAACAACAATCTACACGCAGTACAATATAACAATATCGTTTACAACCATCTACACGCAGTACAATATCACAATATCGTTTACAACCATTTACACGCAGTACAATATAACAATACCATTTACAACCATCTACACGCAGTACAACATCACAATATCGTTTACAACCATCTACACGCAGTACAATATCACAATATCGTTTACAACCATCTACAAGCAGTACAATATATTACAAGACCGTTTACAACCATCTACACGCAGTACAATATAAAGATACTGTTTACAAGGATCTACATGCAGTACAATATCACAATACCGTTTACAATCATCTACAAGCAGTACAATATAACAATATCATATACAGCCATCTACAAGTAGCACAATATAACAATGTTGTTTACAAACATCTACACGCAGTACAATATAACAATACCGTTTACAAACCATTTACACGCAAAATAATATCACAATACTGTATACAACCATTTACACGCAGTACAATATAACAATATCGTTTACAACCATTTATACGCGACATTTCATTTAAAATCATCTACAAACAGCAAGAAAATTCATCTACAACCGGTTACACAAAGTAGAACATAGCATTTACACTTTAAATGAAGCTCTAGCGGTCTGGACAAAGGCTATAAAAATATTATGCCAAAACTACCCTCTTTTCCTTATTTTACACAATTACAATACATACTTATGACGTAACTAATACACACTGTAATGCACAGTAAACCACTGACGGCATTTATACACATAAAGGCTTAATTAAGAATTTAAAAATTATTCCCGCCTGCTAATCCACGAGATTTGTCAGTTAAATTGTTAAATTGTAATTATGAAATGGTTTAAAGACAGCATACCAAGCTGATGAGCCCAGAACATGCACCCTGCTGCCACTATCCACACCCACGTCGGTACAGTAGAGTACTCAGGGTGTGTGTCGTCTGATGCATAGAAATTAGCATCATAGTATGTGAGAATAGAGAACTGAAGAACTAGTAATAAGAATCCACCAAATGTTAGCAGGTTAGGGGCTATCCAACGCGGTATAAACTGTATAACAGAAATATAAACACTAAACAGTAATGAATAATAATTGCTTATAAATTGTTAAATATTATAATTATTAATAAAGTTATCTTATCTTAATCTATTATAATTATATAAAAATATAAACAACAGCGCTCAATAATTTTATCTTACCTTCACAAATTATAACCAAAATGCTTACTGAATGACTGCAATTCATATTCTAAACATTAGAAACATGCATATACATGAAATTAGCTCCAGCAGCAGATAGATAAGTAATATATACATTTAGCAGCACCAGAAGAAAAATATTTATAGTGACCAAAAATGAAACTTCAAGATATTTTCTTTATCAGCTCCTAACTTTGTCTTCAGGGTGGGTTATATTTTACAGGACCATATTCACCATCAACGTTTTGTTGGTACAAAAACGTTTTTGTTGGCTGGAGCCAGTGGTGAAGTCGGTAAGATACTCGACCGCGGATCAGTAGGAGCGGGGTTCAAATCCTGGGCTCGCCCGTCACTGACTTTCGAGTGAGGAACTGACATTAACCTTAGCTTTTTTTACAGTCGGCTCATGCTCTCTGACTTCCATCTTGCTGCAGCAAAATGTTTGCAACCCCCTTTAAACAGGAAAAGTGTATGAAAGGTGCTGATAACCAATTTTTGCCCTGCAAGAACGAGTCTGGCCCCTAGGAGTAGGGACAAACCCTTCATGAGACTCTTAAACAGGACTTTCACAAATTCACCTTCAAACTGTTAACAAGCCCCACCCTCTGACCCTCCCCCCATCATGAAAAAGTGCAAGTTTATTCTCGTTTAATTAAAAACACAAAATTGCAAAAAGTATTCTTGCATAAATGCCATCACAGTCTTCATTTCATGCATGACGGCTGCATCGCACCTATGACAATTTCTAAAGGCAGATTCTGACCCTCTTATGAAATATATTGTTTTGTCCTGTAATATGCATCTTCACATACATGAAGGTTTTATGCTTCCTTTTGACCTCCAATCAAAACAGTCATATGTGGTGACCAAGCCTCTACAGCCAATCAATGAGCAATGTTATTTTAACTAATAAAATCGAAACTATTTTAAGAGCCCATCTGTCGGGGAGGTGGAAGAATTGATAGGTATCTTACCTGAACAAGAAAATTCCAGAATGGATGCATAACATAGTTGCTGAGCGGACTCGTGTCGATTGATGAATACTGAAATTTTCAAAACAATAAATGTTCATTACATTAATATAATTTTAGTGTCATTCAAATGATACCAGAAAGAAATTAACAGTACCATCTATTACTAATCATCACCGCAACACTAACCTTAAAAATTAACAATTAGTCACAAAAAATGCAAATTGTACACCTGCAACTTTGACATAGCATTTTATCATTTGAGCCAGTAGCTAATATGGACTGTAGTTTTCAAACGAGTATAAATTTGTTCAGTTGCGCTAACAGACTCAATTGTAAAGAAATTGGCAACTAGATGCTATGAGCTATGTGCAATATTCATATTACTAATATACTAGACCAATATTTAAGTAATATCTTAAATAGCTTAAAATAAACCATAGACAGTTATTTCAGTGCGGCTGTCGTTCGAGACAATATTCAGCTCATTCCAATCCGGTAAACATTATAAATAATTAAAGACCAAACTTTATCTCATCACGGTTTTAATTATAGCCATAACACCAAGAATGATAAAATTTTACTAGTTTAGTAATGATATCAAAATAGTATAGTACTATATAGTAATCTATTTAGATTAAAAGATCGAATCGTTCGATGCTAGTAAATTGATTAAAGGGCAAAAAGTATCACATGTCTCAGCGCTACAAATTCATCTTATTCTTCTAATCAATGAAAACTGAAAAAATCACTTTACAAATTGAACAAATAATTAAACTAATAATAATTAGTCACTATTTATTTGACCGCAATTAATTAACCTTATATTTATCGAATCCTTGTAGGATTTCTCGATTGAGATACTTGAAGGCCATCTTGATCGAACCACCGATGCAGTGAATCAGATTGTAAACAAAAACATCAACGACGAACTTTTAGTCTTCTTTCTATGCTGCGCGATTTATAACAGCCACATTTAATATAATATATAACAACAATTACAGTGATACAGTCATCAATGACAACATCCAGCACTATTGAGACAAAATCAAGCCGGCGAGCAATAAAAGAAGGTCCAAAAACGGTGCAAATTCCAAAATCCAGAAATTCAGTCCAAAGTAAAGGGAGTTAAAGAAAAAGTGGCTTGATTTGATTTCAGCTAATTCGTTATTGCCTTTCTTCTTGTCCGTACACGTCAAACTTTCTTAAATTTACGACTAATGGGTATTTTTAAGAATTAGATTATCGTAAATTCATCACATTATAGTTGTATATAGGAACTGTTGTCTTCCAACTTAGTCAATTACAGTTTGCGGGAATAATTATACTTAAATGAACGCGTTAATATTCGATAAATTTAGGTTATCTACATGACAAAGTATGAGCAATCTTAATAGTTGCCAAATTTCAATAAAATTTTTGCCATATGTGTAGAATTAGACCAACAGTAGTCGCTTAAATTGATGTGCAGGCATCAGTCACAAAAATATGGAAAATTGTTTTTGTTATGCCATTTTTGGGACGCAGACTGTATATGCAAATAATGCAAGCATTGTACTGGCCGGTCAGTAAAATGTTATAGAGTAGGCCTACATGTATATAGTTCTATTAGCTTAATTACTATAAAGGCATAGATCGAATAGCCTACTAAAGGCGGCTAGAGTGTAGCTGTGTCTAGGTATAGAAACATATACCAGCTAACAGCATATCTGTCGTGTTGTCAATCTCCAGGGACCATCAGGTCGGAGTTCAATCACTTTCTTAAAACAATTTTAAGTCTACAGTTCTGAATAAAGTATATATAGATCAGCCTTCTTGCAATTTAAACTTTTTGTGAGATACTTCAACTTTCAGATTATAAAACTATATAGGTCTATGACCAGCTGTAATGACTTTGTGAATAAGAGTATATTAATTATTAAAATTTTTAAATTATTAACTTAATATGCAATAGGATCTTATATTGTGGGCAGATCTTACATGTCGTGCGTAATCTACTGAGACAAGCAAGCTGTTTTAGTTTGTTAGAAATGTTTGTTGAAGTTGTCTATTCTAAGAAATTATGTAGCAGAGTTTAAAACGTTTCTACTTTTAAGAGGATCGATTCTAAGCTAACTTATATTACAATTATATATTATGTTAACACATATTCGACTGTGCCGTAGGCTACCGATCAGATTGTAAAATCTCGTAAAACATCGGATCACGGGGCGTTAATTTCAATCTCTTCAGCAATGACTAAATATTTAGGTTGAGACCGTTAATATCAAATATATAGAATATAGTAATTCTTTATTCTATGGTTAATTTAGTGTACGGAATGGGGTTTAACTACGATTTGTATACAGCAGATCGATGGCCATCTGTTCCGTATCAATTTTTTCTGTTGGCTATAGAAAAAAAACAACCACGATATCGAGAGAGTTGGTAAGGTTAAAAACTTAAAAGATGGGACGAGGTATTGGAATAGTTTAGGGTCACGCCACGAATAAAAATGCGCAGATAGAGTTGCTGTCAGTGCGGTGTAGTGAGAGGAGGGTCAGATTGACGTGGCATAAAATTTACAGTCACTTGAGTGGTAACACTAATTTCCGGTGCGTGATGTTCAATCTTCTTTCATTAGTTCCACAAGTATTCCTCTTGGACACATCTCATCTTGGACACATGTGATGGAAAAAGTAATGCAATATGGCTAACCCATCCTCAACGCCTACCTCTTTCCCACAGTACTATCAAATTACAATGTAATCCCGTTGAAAAACAATGTATGCGGGGTTATTTTTAGATTCTATTTCTAAGACGTGTAGTTTTTCAAAAAGGCTAAATCGTCACAGAAACAATTAGAGAGTTTTAGCCCTTTGCTTAGTAGATTAAAATAACGAAGAACATTATTTAGATTTATCAATGACCTCGAGATGAGTATCCAAACCTGTCCTAAATCTAATTCTGAAAGATGACAAAGAAATAGATCCATAACAAATTTTAATTGGTGCATATGTCCAAGCTGTATAACTCTACTTAGGAGCTCGTGGCATCAAGATGTGTAAGCATCGTAGTCTAGACAGCACCCGATGAAACAAACACAATACGAACTATTTTCAATTCAAGCAGCATATACTATTCTAAGTTTAATTACACTTACTGTATTTAAACTAAATTTCTATTTTTCCGGGGCTCACTGGTTGGAGACCTCTCAATCAGGCTACTTCAGCTGACGAGGTTCATCGGTTGGGGACCTCTCAAACAGGCTACCTCAGCTGATACACAAATCTGGACTTTAGTCGTTATCTGAAAAATAGAGCTAGGCCTACATATTTTTCATGATACAAATTGGCAATGCTTTGATCGAGAGAACCAGGACACATTTACACATAACAGGACTAAGACATATTGAATAGACTAATAGCAGCTTAGCGCGAGCATACAAGCAGATATTTAACCAATTTACCTAACACCACTTTTAGTGATATGATGGACTGCAATGTTGCATTTATCCAGAAATTTAATTTTTAGAATGTCTCAATAGCACAGTGGTTATGGCGTCAGGTAACGTAATCAAGTTTTAAGATTCTGAGGTTAATTGAACTCTCGTGGTTTCGATACCCGGCCGCGCTGACCTGAGAGTACATTTTCTGATATTTACAAGACTGGTTACAAGGAAAATGGACTGAAATGCTTAACGATTTAAACACGTGATATTAAAAGTGATAGATATCAACATAGTTGACAATTTAACTATAATGCTTGCTCTTTCGATCAATTTCCGTTTTCCCTCTAAAGTCAATTTAATAAAAACGGTGCACATAGACGAGTTGCATATAGATATAAAAGTACGGGCATCAGCAAACGTATTAGCAGAAATGAGAAGCTTTAAGGAAAATTAATACTATGTTATCTACATCAAAGCAACCAAACGTAAATCGTATTTACACAAACCATATATACAGTTTTAAAAGCTAAGTCACAACAAATCCCTCTAGATATTGTTGCTATTTTCTTTTATTTATGGTACGCTTTAAACTAAAATTAATTATAATTACAGCTTTTTAACAGATTTATTCTGGTCCAAAGTTGACGTCACAAGATAACGTATACTGTATACATTACACCCGTTGTACAATTAATTATCATCGGCGAGGTACATGGAAATTATACTTCCCATCATCTAGTGTGAACAGCTATTTTCATTTAAGGTGTACTGGCCTATTGACCACAGCAAAATATTTCTATTCAAAACAATTAAGAACTTCAGTTTGTCAATTGAAAATATCTTCCAGAATGCTCTACTCCTAGTTCAATAAATCTCAAGAAATCAAAAATAAAAACTATTCGACTTTATTACTAATAAAGCAAACCAATTCACTGTAGTGATTCACACTAACGCCTATTTACATCTACACATTTACAACGAATGGATATTTTCTAATCTAAATTGTTTCTACTTCCGATGATAAAGTTGCAGAACAACTTTCCGACTGATATATAAAATCTCTTCAAAATCAAAAGTTATTTAAACGATATAGCATCTAGAACAGCTAAGAGAAATAGTTTATCACTAGTTACTTACTAGTCAATTATTGTTACCCCAATTATTTATCATTCACCCAGCCAGCTATAAGATTAGTAGCAAAAAACTACAAGAATATAGGGGCATAGATTTTACAATATAATACACATTATACAAATACTGCATGCTGCCTAACAAGTATTAACCAGTTCCTAAATTTATTTCTGTATTTTTTCACGCATACTACTCTGATTAGACATTCACATTTACTGGCAAGCAATTGAAAGTAACTAAAGTTATTGTTAGCCTACCTAATATAATGACGCAATCACTAGACACAAGTCACACACTTTGTAACAATGTCATACAGCATATACACGAAATAAATGTAAACAAAAACTATGTTCACTTAAATACTTTTGTATTAGAATTTCAAAAGGAACTGTGACGATAAATTGCAGTTTGCTTTTAATAAATAACACTTATACTAATACGACTTACATGGGATTCATAGTAGACTTGTCAAAATATAAGCAATTATTATAGAAAATATTATATTTTCTCCTTATTATTTACTTCCATTCTGGTTCCGGAAAACTTACGAACAAGCCAACCGAAAAAGGCTACATTAAGGAATGCAGGGCCTTTTTGATAGAATAATCCCGTTTTTCAATGAAGTTTTAAAATATCAAATTTATTCAAAGACTATGTGAAGGTAAATGTACCTAGAACCTGCCATGTAACAAAACATTAAAGAGAGAGAGAGAATGAGAGAGAGACAGCTAAGATAGAGATTCTATTTGCAAGGTTCTGATGAAAAGTGTTAATATAAGAACAAGCATTTTTCATCAGAGTATATTAGATGAATGTCTAAGAAAATAGAGGCAACGAGTAGCAATACAGTTTGCACAAAGAAATAATGACTGTGCACATAAAAAAACTTCAGAATTGTTTAGTACAGTCAAAGAGCATTTACAGTCAGTATTAACAGTGCTCAGCTGTCAGGTTTCAAACAGTTAAATATATTTATGCATGTAGTTAGAAGGGTACCACCTGTAGTCAGTATTAATAGAGGATATATGCATTTCACACCACTTAATTCATTCATTTCACTATTTCTCGTCGTTTTCATTTTAAACTATTCGATGACATTGTAATGCAATAGAAAGACGACAGTTCTAAGAGACAGAACATCACTGTGATGATGCAGACTTAACTGAAGAGATCAGCTCAACATCGAGACTCTAGCCTCTGTGCTACGACACCAGCATGCTGACCATCTTACCACCTCATTCAGAGCCTTTCGATTAAAAACAATCACACTCACTACTTAACTATATCTCCTACTATCCCATCCTTTCACCTGACCGCTACAAGCAAATCTAGTAGTAATCTACAGCAGTCTATTTCAAAATCACTTCCCCTCAAACAATCATCATACCAGTTAACCCTGAGTTATTATTTCTGTTCTGAGCTCAGCTTCAGTATCTAGCAAGTCAATTTACTCCTCTACTACTTCTCTAATTCTTTGATTTTCTGAGCCTCAATGACTAGTTGTCCACCAATGCCACTGTTCCTCACGTCTAGACCACTCAGTTGACTGTTCCTCACCGCTAGGACACTCAATTGACTGTTCCTCACTGCTAGGCCACTCAGTTGAGAGTTCCGCGACAGCCGGATGATCCACACAGACAGATAATCTTCTCGTGCTCCAGCGGGAACTTGTAGTCATACGTGATTTCCTCGTTTGTGCTGATGGTTTGTTTCGAGTAGATCACAATTTTCTTCACAGAGTCCACTGTGATGATCTTAGCGTAGCAGTTTGGCTGTTTAACAGTAGAACATTAAAAATTATTAAAATATCACCACAAAGCTAATGATTAACAAATGGTTAATTTCAGATTCCTATCTTGAAGGCATGTCAGTGATGTCGCAGAAACTGGATGCGAATCCTGCACCTACTGATCAGTATTCCGAAAACTAAACAATATACTATCAGCAATACCCAAAGGCAAAGTCATAGCAATTATTACAGGAACAATATCTTGATAGAGTAATTTATCTACTTAAATTAAAAAATTATGCACATTGGACACTACATTATGTCAGCAGGATACTAGAGAGAATTATATATATAAAACTAATAACAATAAATAAACAATAATATAATATATATATATATATATATATTATATATTACTATATATCGTTATATAAATAATATATATATTATTTTATAATATATATAATTAATATAATAATATAAACAATAAAAACAATAATATAAAACTAATAATAATTAATGGAAATGTTTGTAATTTTTATTTTTATTTTTATTTTATTTAAATTCGGAATATGTAAGTGCCACTAGTGGGCCTTTATATCCGTTCATGTTCTCTAACTGTCTATTGTGTGTCTATTGTGTATGCCAATTGTGATATCATGAGCGTATGATAAATTAAATAAATATATATATAAAACACAAAATTAAGCACAAAAATTAGCTTTACCAGGTGCAAAACCAATAATTCTATCCACAGCACATAATATAACTTCCCAAACAAACAGAATGAGCAGAGCAAGCATTTTAACTGAAAACTTACACTACAGCTATGGTTAACAAAGCGAGAAAGGTTTCCGTATTTTGTAGCGTCCACGATGAACTCTCTATCGACACGGAAGAGATAACTGCTGCCTATACCCGCTGCCTCGTAGCGCTGCTCTCTAACGTCTGCGACAGTCTGTCGTATCACCTGCCCCACGTACTCTATTATCATCTCCCCGCCCTGTATCGGCTCCATCGCAAACAGGCCCCAGTCGTGTATCGATGACCGCGCAAACCTCAACTGCTTCCGGCGAAACTAAACACAAGTCATCATCACCATCACCATCATCATCATCATCATCATCTTCCCTTAAATCCCAGTTCAACCAAGGTCGGGATATAAATAGACTTTCTCCAGTCCTCCCTGTCCCACATCATATCATCAATCAATCCTCCATTTTTCATGTCCTTCGTAATTACCGCATCCCACGTCAATTGTGGTCTACCTCTCTCTAGCTTAACATCCAGCTCTTCCCTCCAAACTCTCTTTACTACATCCTCATCTGCCTTTCTCATAATATGCCCATACTATCTCAATCTCGACTGATGACTAAACACAAGTCATCAATTTATTTTTATTAAGTCATAAATAAGTCTTAAGTTGATTGATCGATTATAAATTAGAATATTTCTAGCGCCCTGCTAAAACTGCAAGCTCAATATTTTGGTTGACAGTAAAAGAGCTACCATCCGCTAATCATTCCCCTGCTGTGTCTGCACCACTACAGAACTGACCAACCGTAAAACGCATCCAACGTAAGAGGCGACTTCGTAGAAATTGACTAAGGGATTCAGAAATCGCCATATAAGACATATTCTTCTTAGCCAAGGACAAACTTTAAAAAGGCTTAAGAATTTGAGATAAGATCAACTTACTGGTCAACAGAGTGCTCTCACCGAGCAAGCAAGAACACTTTGAGCAAAAATATGTATCATGGACACGAAACTCTAAGATTGATTGTCTAAGATTGAATGTCTCAATAGCGTAGGGGTAACGTCATGAAGTTTTAAATGACTGATCCTGAGATGAATTGAACCCTCGTGGGTTCGAATCCCACCCGCGCTGATCTGAGAGTAAATTCTCGGACATTCACTGGACTGGTTATACGGAAAATGGTCTAAATTGCCCAACGGTTTAAACATGTGGTATTAAAAGTGATAGGCATCAACGTAGTTAATCATTTCACTATAATGCGTGTTTACTTTTTTAACTCAGCAGAACATGCAGAACATTACAGAAAGAGCAATAGATGAAGTGAAAGAAGCAAAAGATCACTCTAATGAAATTTACAGAAAAGTATGATCTCAATTATTAAAAGTACAGTATCGTGGCCATATGTAAATATTACTTTAAGGTAAATAAAAGTTAAATAAAAGTTTAAAAAAGGCTTAAGTCAAATTTAACGTCAGTCTCCTTCTTAAGAGAAAGCACTGGATTTGAATCCTGTACCTACAGATCCGCTGTGGAACAACTTCCCAACAAGCCACTGGCTTAGCCCAAAATAAATCCACAAACTGTAACTATTAACTATCTATACATTCAATATTGTCATTGCCTTATGAGCAACAGAATCATGCAGCATGGTACAAACAACTGTCAAACAGCTTGTAGTTTATGGAACAGTCAAAAATCATTATCTCCGCAACTAGAACAGAGCGTCACAAAACAAAGCATGATTGGAGCAGCAGACCTTGAGTTGATTGAACTTGAACAGTTCCCCCACGCAGTCCTCCCCCAGAGTCGTGGAAATGGCTGCCTGCAGTCTCCTGCTCTCCGTTCTAACATCCCTCGTCTGCTGCTGCCCCTTCCTAGCCTGCGCATCAAACCTCTCCCCCGCCATCTCAACATCATTACTGCCCCCAACAGCACTGGACCTAGAGGTTGTCGGCATCACGGCCACGCTGTCTTCAGTCGCTCGAGATGTGCCTCGCGTGTACTTGATTCTGTTCTTGATCTTGTCCTCGTGAAGCGATTTACTATACGCCTCGCAACGCGAGCATCCTGAACAGTGGTATGGTTGAAACAGTGTATAAATTAATGATTAACTATTAATGGTATAATAATGATTATTAGTATCTTTAATATGAGTAACTCATAATTTTATCAGAAATTAATCATAATTTAATCTCATAATTTCATCAGAAATGGTTTAGCAAAACGTCCGTCAAAAACAAATTCATTTAAAAAGGGGATTCAATTCTATTTTTAAGTTCACAGATAATTACAAATACTACTTCATAAATTGTACACAAATTCAAGATAATAAACTACATCAATATAACCTAAATATATTTGACGAGTAATTTCACATTGTAGCAAAATAACAATATACATACCTGAAGTACGAGATGAGAAGTTAGAAGATGCAGTGACGCTGTAACTGTGCTTGCCTTTTTTCTTCGGAGAACTTTCATAAGTACCCAACCACCAATTGTCGTCTCTGTATCTCTTCTCATCAGGTAAGTAGGTCACAGGGTGTGTGACCCAATTAATCTCACATGCCCAATGAGAAGTGTCCTCACGATTGTCTTTCGCAAGCTGTTCAAACGCTCGATGCACGTATATCAGGTCCTCCAGGTCGATGCCAGACGTGATGATATCGTGCACTATTGCTGATTGTTCCTCTGCGCTGCGAGACGTAAACCTGGGCTTGGGCGGGCGGGACACGACGACAGGAAGTAGATTTGCCAACTCTCTGCTCATTCCAGATTTCTTCTTCTTTTGTTGAGCTTCCTCTTCGAACTGGTCGATTTCATCTGACCGCTGTTCAACCGGCAGACCAGGTTCCACCTCTATTTCAATCTCCCCCCATATACTGGGAACCTTCTCAAGCCACTGCTGCACATCGGTGGATACCTTTATTGATGGTAACTCGTCATCGTAATCGCTGTCATCCGTGGGCAGAAAACTTATTTTGCCCAACGGATCAGGTACGGGTAGATAGAGCGAGCAGTACGGATGATCGTGGGCAGTAGCTCCGGTTAACGATGGTTTTAATCCTATCGTGCTGTCGCTCAGAGAAACCGTTCCATCGTCCGAGTCGTCGATATACGCGTTCTCGGGTTTTCTGCGCGGTCTTCCGCGCTGACCTTTCTTGTTCTTACGAGTGTGCAACTGTGACGCAGGCAGGCTGTATGCGTGATCTTGATGGATTAGATTCATTCTAAAGAGACGCTGTCTTTCTGCCTCCTCCTCCTTCTCTTGATTAATCGCTGCTTCTAATTCTCTCTCCCTGTTCAGTCTTTCCTCCGCAGCCTGCTCCAAGCTCTGAGCTCTGCTGTAACTCAATCCTGCAAGAGTTAACACCGCCTCTTCTTCTTTCAATCTAAACTCTTCGCTGGGAGATATTGCTCTCACTTCTTCTTTTTTCACTTCTCTACTTTCAGTTCTTCTGCTGGATATGGTCTCTAGAGATAGCTTAGCAGAATTATCAAAAAGTTCTGGTTTCATTTCAACAAAATCAAGTGAACTCTTATTAGAATTTATGATCATTGTTTCATTGTCACTGCTTAGTTCGCTATCGACCGACGGCTCTAGTAGCTTCTGCCGTTGCTGCTCCTTCTCGGAATCAAGCTGAGCCATTCTCAGAACTTTCTTCTTCGGAGACATAAACGCCAACATGTCATCTTCTCTCGAGCGCTTCAGTTTACTTATAGGTCTCTTATCATTGTCGGTTTTTACAGCTGTTAGTCTACAACGAAAAAAATATAAGAGTAGAAATAGGTATGCTGTAAGCAAAATATTACACAGCATCATCTAAAGGAGGAAAAAGAGACAAGTATGTAACAATAGAAAAAAGAAAATTCAAAATTAAATTGAAACTGAGTGATAAATGCAATCTCATAGCTAAGCAATCTTCTAATATTGATTTTCTGCAAAATAACTATTTTGCAACCACAAGCGGTAAACATTAAATTCATAAAATGTTGGCCTCAGTTTTTCACTGAAGAAGCCTTTAGGCACAGAAATCACTAAACGTGGCATTAAACTTTAATATTCTACACAGAACGCTTATGAAACAGGGTGTCATTCGGCTATACATATCTCTGATGCTGCTGCTAGATTAAAGTCTATTTAATGTGGCAATTGACGTCCCTGACATTGCCTTATGGCGAGGAACCGGACGTTTAATTCATATCGATTATAATTATTGATTAATTAATAATTATAATTAATTATCATTAATTATAATCAATAAATGTTCTGCAGTATCAAGAAATGCAAAATAGATAACCTAACTAAACAAATACCATGAGAAAAACTAAGAAAATACTCAGATGAAATATTTACTTCTCAGAAGTTTTCTGCTTCATCTTTGCTGTCTGCTCTATCTTGCTCTGCAGAGCCGGTTCCTCATCCTCTGAACTCTCTGAAGAAGATAAATCTGAGCTGCTCGACTCTATCAGCTCTGCTGATTTGATCTTACTCGTTACTGACCCACGTCTGTTGACCGGCTTACTCGCCGGTCGCAGCGGCTTAACTGTTGAGGTGGCAGTCACTCGTTTCTTCTCAACCGGTTTTTTATTCTCCACTTCCTCGTCTGACGAAGACGAGTCGGATATCTTTGGAGGCTTAACCGAGACAGATGCTAAAATCATATAATAAAGATATTTAATATTAGTATAACTAAACATATTAATTAATAAATAAATATATACATGCATACATATACATATACACACATATATATATATATATATATATATATATATATATATATATATATATATATACATAGTAATTATAGATTAATAAAGAGCTTGAAAGGATGATGAGCTCAGCATGGTTCTATTGTGCGCATAATAGAATATACAAGCCAATACAATTGTTGCATCAGTACCTATTGCCAAATAGCAACACTCTTACAGTATCAGAGACGAATTTGACTCTTACATAATCAGCAAAAGTTTAACATGAAAGTTTATAGTTACTATTCAAAGAACCGAATTGCCACACTATACACAAAGATATTCTGTAATACTTGCCAAATATTAGAGAATAGGGTTAGGGTTTCATAAGAAATCTATACATGTATATATATGTAGCACTCTAATTCTTGTCATTATTATTATTATTATTATACTGCTCTATGATTATGAAAACCAAAAATTAATCATAAATATGACAGTGTCTCATCATATCGATCTATTAACTAACATTCGGTATAAAGAGTATAAACATTTAGTCTATTCTATAACATGAGGTAACTAAATATAAACTAACGGATTTATTCTACTAACCAGAATTCTTCTTAGGGATAAAATCATCATCATCTTCATCATCCTCGTCATCTTCGTCAGACGTGTAGACACTGATCTTTGAAGGCTTGAGACGGGAGAGATCTTCGGCTGAACCAGACGATAAACTCGATATATCATCGTCATCGTCATCTTCTGATAAATCGTCTAAGATACTCAGACTGCGCTTCTTGGCAGGAAGTGAAGCTTCATCTAATTTCCTTACTTCTTCGTTTTCAACTTCAATGTCCTCGTTTTCTGCAAAATTAGTCACAATAACCTTTAGAGCGAAACATTTAAATAGAAACAAATATGCCAAGTTTAATTTTAGTAGCGAGTTTAATTTTTGAATTTATCGTTCTTCAGCATTTGTTAAAATCCTTAGCGGTTAACTAGGAATTGAGATAATTTGATTTGCATATTGAGGCTTTAGGGATTATACGCGTTAAAGATGTTTAGAAGAAACAATAGTAAACGTTAGCAAAGCATAAAGGTTAAAAATTAAAATGACTATAATCAATCAAGTGACTATTACCAGATCTAATAATCAATCATAAATAATAATAATTAACAATAATAATAATATATAATAATAATAAATAATAATAATAATAAATAATAGTAATAATAAATAATAATAATAATAAATAATAATATATAATAATCATATATAAATATAATTAATAATAATCAATCAAGTGACAATTACCGGACTCTTCCGGGGTATGAGGTCCACGGAAAGCTTGTGGATTAGACGCAGAGTCATCGTAGAACTTCTCCACCTCCATATCATCACTTCCGCTCTCCCCCTCGCTATCATCTATATCACTATCACTGCTATCATCAGCTGACTTATCGTCGTTGTAATCTTCGTCGTCGCTCTCGTCGCCCTCTGACGACACTGAATGATTACGAGACTGTTTCCATGGTGATGGCTTCATGGCGGGACGCGCAGAAGTGGCTCTGCCACCACCACCAGATGGAGACGCCGCCTGGTGGTCAGCGACTTCCTTTCTCTGAAAAAAGAAAACTGTATTATTATTGTCTGGAGCCAGTGGCGATTCCGGTAAGATACTCGACCACGGATCAGTATGTGTGGGGTTCAAATCCTGGGCTCATCTGTCACTGACATCGCTTTGGAGTGAGGAAACTAAAGTTAACATTAACTTTACCAGCTATTTTTGTCCTCATAAACTTCCCTTGAATACCAGTTTAGTTAGAGTCAGGATTAAAGGAAACCAGTACAGTAATACACTTATGAATACACTTGAACCTGATTGTTTCACATAATATCTATTAGACAAGAAATTTCCTGCTGTGAAATATACACTAATTGGATATTATAATATAACGTAGAAAGAAGGAGTTTGATGGTACAAGACTTTCCTTGCAATTAACGCAATATTAACTAATGATTACGATAATGACTACGATACACCAAAATGCTTCTCATACATTCAGAATGCAAGCAATCCATAGACTAATATGCATAGCACAGTAACGAACACGACTAAAATAGGTACATAATACAGTTGTAGCAAAATATTTTATATAGATACAAAAGAGGACAAAGATGCTCCGAGATCAGATACTCCTTTTTTGCTGATATGAAAAGAGACACAACTCACCCAAACGTTTCGTACAATATTTAACATGCAAAAAATATCATCATACAAAAAATGCATAACACGTTAACGAGATATAATCTTAATAAGATATACAATGCAAGTACTGCTAGGTTTTTTAGTATCATCATTTATATACAAAGCAATAAGTAGTGCACATCTCAAAACAGTAAGAGTAGAATAGCTTACCACTGGAAGATAAAACACTACACTGCAGAGTCCCAGATTAGCACCTTACTCATTAAACTCACACGTTACAAACAAACAACATTGGCTTGAACCAGTGGCGAAGTCGGTAAGATACTCGACAGCGGATCAGATGTTGCGGGATTCAAAATTCAAATCCTGAGCTCGTCTGTCACTGACATCGTTTTCCAGTGAGGAAACTGACGTTAACCTTAGCTTTAACAGCTTTATCCGAAGAGCATTCAGTAAATGTTACCTTGAATGAAGGAAGCTTAGGTCCAGCACCGCGCAGACCCAGCAGACCGCCGATAAGGTTCGTAGAATCAAACAGGGCCGTCAGCTGAGCACCGATGTCTTGCCGGCCAGTAGAGCTGACAACCTGCTCTGCTGCGGGCTTTATCTCACCGAGCATCACCGGCACTTCTGCTGCCGCTGAAACCTTCGATAGGACCGATGAAGCAGGCAGGGTGGGGGTTGGTAACAGTGCAGGCTTAATTTCTGCAGTTTTCTCTCGAAACTTTTCGCTCCCCTGCTCATAGAAAATCAAATTTCTTAATTACTGACATCGCCACTTGGCGATGTCAGTAATTAAAAGAAAATACTATTAGATTTTTAATTTATAAAAAATGTTATGATTAAAAAAAATACTCTCTTTTCTTTAATCATTGTAAGTATGCATAATCCTTAACACAAGCAATTACTAAATACATTACGAAATTTAAAGAAACTTGACAGACAGAGAGTGAGGCGTAACCTGATGTTTAGCATGAGAATCCTGCCACCATGTATCCAAACACCCATAACCCGTGTTCTCTGTCAAACGCTTCCTCAGATCCTTCATCATGACGACTTTGAGATCATCACCCAACAGCTTGCTCACAGCCTCAACCAGATTATCTCTCAACGGTTTCCCCGCTTCAAAAGGTAACTGAGCGCCATAGTATGACGAGTAATTAGGATCAGAGTACTGGTAGGCGGGGCTATCTCCAAGTAGCCCATCCCCACTTGCATTTCCCAAGCCCACCGTCATACAATTAGCACCAATACCCAGATAAGACTTCATGTGATCGTCTGACAGACCTTCTGCAGTCAACTCTCCATCATGCTGCTTCCCTACAGATTTTAGGTACGAAGATTGCGATCTTCCATCAACTGTATTCAGTTGGTTTATGGGCATTAAAGTGGGAAACTTATTCCTTTCATTCAGCCTATTTTCATAGTTGCCGTGAATATTAGTCACATTGTCAGAAACGTCTAGCTCTTGAATAGGATACAAAGCGTTCCAGGAATTCGCATCGGAAGAGCCCACCCAATCGCTGCGATATTTGTCACGAATCAATACGTCTCCAGAAGGAATGGCTAGATTTGATCTCCAGTCCACAAATCCATCATTACTGTCCCCGGTCCCTCCTGCCCCAGGCCACATTTGAGCAGGTTGGGCTTCCTGAGGTAACGGGGCAAATGATGGGGACTCTGAAGGGGGAGGGGCGGTAGGAAGAGGTGGATTTAGAACGGGTTCTTCATGTTTCGGAGATGAAGCTAAAGACCTGCCCAATAAAGCCTCAATTCTCGACTCAAGACTCATATGATAACTATCATCTCTCGCCTCCTCTTCAACGTTATCATCATCTGACTTCATTTGCTGATCACAAACAACTGCAGCAGTCTCTGAAGGTATAAACTGATCGGTTTCACTGCCAAAACTACCCGTGAAGCCTCCGAGTTTATCCATGCTAACATCTAATGCATCAGGATTGCTCTTCTCCTGCTGTACTGGCGGAGATTCATATCTACCCATGCGCTCAGAACTCCTATTTCTACTTCTATGTTCTTTACGACTCCATCTGGACGACCTATCCCAGTCTCTATCCCTATCTTGATGTGTATCATAGCGTCTCGATCGCTTGTCCTGATAACCCTTTTGCTGCTGATGCGACTGATACATACGCAATTCCTCCTCAAACGAAGCAACAGGCGACTTCTCTCGTTCGGCTGTAAACACTCTACTCGGGATTCTCTTAATACCATCGGGCTGACTCTGATCTCTCGACCGACTTCTGCTTCTGCTCCTGTTCCTGCTTCTATCTTTACTCCTCTCGCGGCTTCTGCTACGATACTCTCTGCTTCGGTGTCGCCTTGAGTTGCGGTGCCTGTAGCGGGATCCATCTCTTCTTCTCGAATCCTTCCTCGTTGAATCCTCATCTCCTTCGAATTCCAGTCTATCAAGATCCTGATATGAAAATTTTTTCACGTTCCCTGAACTTATATCCCCGGATGCTGGATCATAGCTAAGCCGATCTTCCTTCAGAGTCTGATGCATAAATTTATTGTTTTCTATGCCACGCCGGCCATTTAACATATTTTTTCTACTTCCTGTATCACAATCGTTAGAATAGGGATTACCATCAGTATCTAAATGCTGAAAATTTGTATCGTTAAGCCCTTCACAATCGGTAGTACTAGTTACTTCCACCTCAGTACTATCGCACTGATTGAAGGCTAAATTTCTGGACACTCCAGAATTATTCTGGCTTTTGTCACGTGAAAGAATTTCATATTCCTCTGGAACGTTCAGTTCTTCATCATTCCATGGTATAAGCCGAGGTTTAAAAGAATCCGCTTCCACGGATGAATGGGCTAAATTAGATGTCTGATTAGTAGACAACTGCGAAGTTTCTGCAATGTACTTCTCTGATCTTTCAGCAGTGACACCAAAATGCTGAGATTTATCGGCTGCCGACCCAGAAGAAAAGGATCTTTCGGCCAAAGCTTTACGAGGCGACAACACCTTAGCATCAGACATTGAGGGAGTTTTGTTCTGACTTATCGTCGTCGGGGTTGACATTTGTCGTGACAAGATTTGAGAGGATTTAGAGTCCATCTTGACACCTCTCGGAAGCTCTGTCTTATATCTATCATTTCTCGATGACTCATGAGAATTCCTACGATGATCCAACCCATGCTCCTGTTCTCGGTTCTTATTTCTAACATCAGATGGACGCCTATGATCTGGTACCTTCGCTCGTTTATCACTCGCAGAATGAGACAAGGTTGGATCTAAGATGTTTGGAGGTAGGCTTGACTTGGGCGATGGAGGACGAAATGGTACATTGTTAGACCTATCACACGTGGCAGCCTCAACTAGACGGGCTCTTTCAGATCCTATAAGAAAAAATAAGAATATTGCAACATTTTCAATGCTATAACAGTTACATCACACCAATATAACATTATTATAATAGATAAAACCATCATCATCATCATCATCTTCCCTTTAATCCCTATTTAACTAGGGGCGGGATACCAATAATACATAAACCATATTATTATTATACTATTGATGAAAGAAACATTAGACAATTGCATTAAAAAGTGCAGATGAAACGTGATGCAATACAGATGAAGCATGTAACAACTAAAATCACATGACAGGAATTAAAGCAGCCTCTGACGGGTAAAATAAATTATGCATTAAAATATTTATCATCATCATCATCCCCGAAATCCCAGTTTAACCAGGGTCAGGATACGAATAGACTAAAAAATAAAATATCTATATCCTTAATATTTTCAATTTACTAACTGCTTCCAGGAACTAACAAAATTATTAGCAGACCAAGCTAACAAGGATTGTCTAGATGGATGGATAGCAACCAGACTGCGTGATATTGGTTCCTTGAAGCACTGGTAAACATTGCTTGAGACCTAACTGTCAACGACACTATGATGAATTCTCATTTTAATACCACATCAACCACTGCAGGGTGAAGCCAATGATATTTTTGGCTCTATAAAAGTAAGAATATACCAAGAACTGACATTCGGTATTTGGTTTTTCCATTGGCCATTGAAACCATGGGCACTATGAATCATGATGGAATTAACTTCATAAACAACAGAGGCTAGCTGATTGCAGAGCAAATCGGCTATAAGCGAAAGACTTTATCTTAGACTCTCAATGACTTTGCAAAGGCTTAATGCTGTCTGCTTCAGCAGTTCTTCTAAACTGAGCCTTGAGTAGTCGAATGAAGATTCTGCACATTCATTACACAAATCGCTTTTAAAAAACCTGTCTTTTTATACCCGGGCAAAAATTTAAAATACTTACTTTTATTGTTCTTTTAACTTCCATAATCATTTACATCCAGAGTAATATGAGTAAGTTAACAAATAGATTAATAGTAATCATACTACTTGCTATGACTAATATACAATTCGTTATACAAAGATACTATAAGCAAATTCACAGAACAAACTAGACAACCAGAACATTCCTGGATGCAGTGCACCAGCAAATACTATCGCAGTACAAACCTTTGTTGTCCAGAATAACTGACATAATGTTTCCCATGGCCGACGTGCCATTGAGCTTGTCAACACATCGGCCAGCGGCTTGTGACGATGTGAAAACAACCTGAATTACAGAAAATGACAATCCAACTCTGCAGGCAGTGCAGACACACATCTATCTAACTCTACCATAGTTTCAAAAGGACAGAAATGATTGGATGACTTCTAAATTACCTAGAGGATATACTCGACATGGTTGATGCAGACAGAAAGTTAGTAAATGCAATAAGAAAGAATAAGAGCTGGATACAGTGCAGGCTTCTGATGGGTGTTAGCTATAAGACTTTTATACATAAAATTGGAAGTAGAATGCATTAGAGGAAGAGTGATAGTAGAGACGTTAGAAGAGTTAAAAAATTACCATTACATAGTAATTTCTGAGAGAAAGAGCGAGAAAGAGAGAAAGGGGTGCAAGAGAGAGAGAGAGAGAGAGCAAAATTGTAAGTGAATTTGTAAAATTTTAATTTAGTTACTCTAAAATAAAAATGGCCATTCCTGCACTAAATGCATATATAATCTGACAGATATCATTTGTAGTTCATGTGCAAAGCTGTCTTCAACACATACACAACAATAAAGTGAAAAGGCTGGAAACAGTTGACAAATCTTAAAATCTACTACATAAAGTTACAAACCCCATTTCACTTTAAACTAACATATTTTTAGTTTAAGTTTAAAGTATACAAATTTGTTTAATAAGTTTAAATTTTGAAACTTTCAAAAAAAATTGTTTTTTGAATGTCTCAAAATAAAAAGTAGACATGAAGTCACCTTGGCAATGCCGAGATGTTTCTTAGTACGTGGATGATAGTATATATAGCAATCTTGTATCGTTCCAAAGCCCTCGCACAGCTCTCTCAGGAACGACAGATTGATGTTGTTGTTCAGATTGTTGAATGTCACCTCCTTGATCGGTATCGGCCCAACATAATTCCCATCGACCTGCAGCAAATCATGCATCTAATAAGTAATCTAAAAACATATCTGAAGATCAACAGGAAATCTAAAGACGCCTAGGCCCATGGTAGTATCAGTTTGTTATCTGACAGTGAAGCAGTATGAGTAGGGTTCAAATCCTGCGGTTGTCTGTCAGAACCTGTTAGTGTCAGTAACACAGAGAATAAACGTAAATTAACGTCCACTTGTATTAAAGATTATTAATGACAACACTGAAAGTGTCTGGATAATAATGATATCATGATAATAGTTATATATCAGGAGGTAGCATTGTCAATTTTGTCAAAGACGCAACTTGCATCATATACATAAGTAATTAGAAATTAGTTAATTAAAAGTAGGCAAAATTAAAAATAATCATTAAGTTATTAAATAGTTACTTAATTAAGGAAATTACATTAATGAAATAGACAAATAGTCTGAATATTTCATTTTTATTGCTGATAAATCTATGATTTATTCGAAACTCAACATCCAGCATATACAACAAATATGTGAACAACCTATATATCAGAGTTCACGTAAGCAAAAATATTCATTTCTGATTTTCCCGAAAGTAACATCATTTATGTCACTCCAGGTAACTTTAACAAGTATTAAATATTATCGGTAAAATATGCGTATTAATAAATCATATAACCAACATATTTTAAACAAAAATACGCAAAAAGTAATAACTAGGCCTCTAAAAGAGGGTCAACAGTAGCTGGTCTAAAATACAACCACTTCAGTACACAAAGTATTTAGTAAAGCTTACAGTAAAAGTTGGCACGATCAGATTTACATTATCACGTTTTGCATATCGATTCAATTTTGACCTGGGATCCCCCACTTCATCTGACTTATCCTGAACATAAAATAGTATGTATATAATTAAAAATAATAATTAAGGTTTAACGTCCGTTTCCTCAGGGATGATGAAACTGAACTGCAATAATGTAATGAGCAATCTGTTCAATCTGTAATGTAATCTGTTGTAAATGAACTGCATTGCATTAAAGTTCTACTGATAAAAACATGATATAATAGCAGTACAACTAAATTGTCATACTCACAAACGTTTTCATTTTGAAGGAAGGGTACAATATTTCAGGCAGCCTACATCTATTGCGTAGATGTTTTATAATTTTTATTAAGCATTTAGTTTGCACTATAAAATACTCTTTGGTCTAATACAATAAATTACTCCAAGGAGAAATCTGAAGCTGCATACCCAAGTCTCATGGAAGGTTACTAAGTTAAAAGTGGATAGAAGCTTTTACATATTACATATATATTATTTTACATATTTTACATATTAGATATTTACAATCAGTCAAGCTCATTAAAAACAGCCACCATAGTGCTGTTAAATCACCAAAATTCTCAATAAACTTGAGATAACGAACCGTTTTTAGTGTTAGTTCATTATACAAAGATTTTAAGTAAATATGTAATACAAAATACCCTTTAATACCTTAGTTTATCGCTGCCTTAATCTTCTGTCTCTGACCATACACATATCATCAGGTGATGTGAAAATGTCTACAGTTGTAGACATCAATTCCTGACTTCCTTGACATCGCCTTCTGATGAGAAACTGAACGTTAAATCCCCAACGATCTATGGAAAACCGGAAAGAATTACTAACCTGGAGGAGTGGCGTGGACCTGTACCTGTAGACCATGTGTTTACCATGCTTGACGTGGGGGTCTCTTGTCAGCTTGTAATCAACTCCAGGAGGAGGAGGCTTGAAATACTCATCAACCTCCAAACTGTTCCCCAAATCTCTGCCGCTCTCTCCATCCACTTCATAGTGACTGTAGTCTGCCATAGCTGAGTTTAGGTAAACCAAACGAGACAGTTACGATCACGATTCAAGATAATATTAATATTCATTCTATACATTCAAGTAGTAAAAAAAGTAAATTCCATGTTCTTATGTTCATACGTATGGATGAAGATTTAAGCTGAGGCTATAGCTCAGCTCTCCTGCTAATTGAAACATGTAATAAAAAACTTGTATTTACGAAGATGTAGTATAAAATATGTAATTATGAAGATTGTCTGCATGGTTATTAAATTTAATGCAACCATGCTAAATGTTACTCTATTCAATCAATCACAACTAAGGTCATTATGCTGATCAAAGAATCAGCTTAATTTGTAAACAAAATTAGCAGTATACTCTGAAACAAGGGTTTAATCCTTAACAAATGTTTAACTGCTTGAAATCAATGGGATATCCAGTATAAAATAGGTCAAACTTCAATACCTATTTTGAACTTGTTCAACTTATTAGCTGTTTCAACGCTTGTTTAAACTCAGTTCACGAATATGAGCATATATATCCTGTTAATAAATACATAGGAACATAACTGTATGCTATATATAAAACTGAAGAAATAGATTAAAATATTACAATATATTCCTTACCACTCATATTTATTTTCACATTCAGTAATTAGAGAACCAGCCCTAGATAGAATTTCCATACATTTTTCTAAAAAAGATCATTCACCTATAAGTTCAAAACAATAATATTTATCAATAAATAATAGTAATTAATAGCACTGATAATTAATAGATTTCACTGTGTACAACATTATTCCAACATTCAAGCATGCTAATGTCAACCCACAACTTGTAAAGCTTACAAGGGAAAGACTGTCTAACAGCTCATAATTAACCTGTAATATAGAAAAAGAGAAGAATCCTGATGTTGCATACAGTCACTACAGATATAGACAAACCATAAACTGCATGTGAAAGAAAATATTACTAAGCAAGCAGAAAACTGAAGAAGACAATGGGAAATAATTTCAGAAGCCATATTTTCCATGATTGCGTTAGCGTTTTGATTGGATCAATGTTTCAGTCAATGAAGTGCTCCTACTGAGCATAAAAGCAGACTGTACGTAGAAATATGACCCCCCCCTAATTTCCACGGTTCAAATGTGAACCTTGGACCTAAAAATTAGCAGAACACAAGAAATATTAGAATAAAGTACTTCCACAAACACAGATCTCCTGTAGTTCTGAATTTATAACATCCAAAGTTGAATTCTGCCTCTGTAAGGATTAGAAATTAAAGAACAGCTTAAAGATCAATCTCCGATCTAGATGGCCCGTCTAAGATAACTTCTGAGAAGCAGTGATGGGAAGACTAAAGTGACTGGATTTGAACTATGCACCTACTAATCCGCCGTTGTGCTACATTCAATACTATCTCTCTGAACAACTGATATTTCAATAACATAGGCTCTATCTGCTTTTAGAGTTCATCAACATGTTTGTTTCCATTAGTACTATAATTAGTACTATAATAATTAGTAAATACTATATACTTTAATGCATCGAACAATTTCAAGTAAATATTATAATAATTAGTACTATAATATTAGCAAATTTCTTTCACATGTCCAGTTCTTTGGCATTTGAAATTATTCGCAAATACATGTAATTTAAAGCTGAGTGCTACCATTAACGCAAATACAAATATCACAGTGCTTATGTCCTTGATGCTTTTAACAACAATTGAGGTATTTCAAAACGCCGTGGTAAGGATGTAACCCACAAATATTTTGGAATAAGATTTTGTTTATATAGGATTACAATTTAGTAATAATAGGACTAATATTCTGAATTTTAGAGTGGCACAGTTGTTTTGGTTCATAAGGCTAGCTTTGCTTTAACAATGTCCTAATACATAACAGAAGCACTCTAACTTACTATTTGTTACTTCTGCCTGTAACCAATTTTTAATATTATACAGTCAACTAATAGTTAGGAAGTTTTATATGTAATTCACACATATAACAGATATGTGACTCTCATAATGATTCTCTCAGGTAGTCAAACTCATGGCCCTACAACGCACATCCGAGTCAGTCGGTTGAAATTTCATTACGTTACCTAATCAGCCATTCAAATAAACAATTACAAAAATGCAATTTCGAACTATAATTACAAATTTCTTATTCGTACAACTTTACGGTCGTTTTAGTATTTGTTTATTGATTGGTATTGGCTACATATTGTTGGAAGTAGTCAGGAGCGACAGTAAAACTTCAAATAATACGACGCTGCTGCGGTTTAAAAGAAAATACTGTAAAGATTTTATTTATATTTTTCACAAAATATTATTGAAAAACAATAGTCTTACCTTCTTACCAGTTCTTGTAAAGAAAGTATTTCCTACTTTTTCTTTACATCGCCCTTTTAAGATCCATGTGGTCAACACATTTTTGAGTAAATTAATCATCTTAGCCTTGAACAACAACAACAATACGATTAGAGTGCTACCGTTGTCAATGAAAACATCGATTACTATGGAACCAAATCAAAACCGATAAACAGCATGTCGGTAGTCCATAAACGGTGCGTGCCAAAATCCGGGTAATCAGTCCAAGTACGTGTATTAGAGGAATGGAAGTTTGCGTGAAGGTATCTATATACTATCTTAGTCAACTATCTAAATCACAAGTCACACTTAACTAAATTATGTCAGTTCATGAAGTCGAGAGAATTAATTGTAACGCCAGTATTAGCTGAAACCGGAACTGACATTTTAACCACAGGGTCAAAAAACAATACTATGCAGCAATTAACATAAAGGCCAATTTGTTTTCTGAGATAAAGGCTTGCCATTTCTATTAATTACATACAAAAGTATTACATGCACCGCTTCACTGCATGTCTCGAATATGAAATGTTATTTTTCATAGAGGAGAGCAACCAGACTATAACGGCGCGTTGAGGTAAGCTTATAACTGTTTGCAATTGTGGGAATTTTTATTTTATTGATGGTTACAAGTCATACAGCCTAATACTGAAAATTGTGTCCAGAATACTTCTGTATAATCCGAAGACATCACTTTAGACTAAGAATCGATAAAATATTGTGCAGTTTCTGACTTGGAGGTGACCAAGTTAGACTACTACATCTGTCACCGAGCCGAAACTGTTTGTTCATTCAGATTTAGATCAACAGAGCTTGGCCACGCTTCTGCCTTTACTAGACTACTTCTCTGATCGGAATAGGCATTTAGTAACATCATAGGCAATACTTGCTTACAGCTTTTTGGCTTGATTTTGTCTCAATAGTGCTCGATGTTGTCATTGATGACTGTAGCACTCTAATTTTTGTTGTTATTATTATTATCATCATCTTCCCTCGAATCCCAGTTAACTAGGGTCGATATCAAAATTTTTACAACTTCGATAACCAACTGGATGCCCTTTCTGAAGTTGGTTTGGATTTTAGTGATTTGTTACCTTTTACAACACATGCAGTCCATGGTTGATCTATTTATCAGCAAACCAGACAAAATATGGGTAACAACTAAGAACTGCTTCAAATGAAATACACTTTGAAAGTATTATTACTACAGTAATAATAATTGGCATCGTAACACTATTATCTAAATTAGAAATTAAGTACAAAATTTTAAAATTCTTTGCAAATATATCTATAACATCAAATAAAGGTCCACAAGGTAACACAGAAAACAGTTTAGTGATTTAATTAAGTTACATATTTATATATTCAGTGTTAATCTACAATGTTTGTACTAAAGTCACAATAATTTGTTGTATTTTGTCAGTACACTAAATCTAATTAGTGTTTCGATTTACTATCACAACAAAAAGATATCTCGGCTGCAGTAAATAGGGTTAAACTCCACTCAGTGAATTCATTCATAAATCATTTTTACTAAAGCAGTGAAAAATTTGTAGGAAATAATAAATAGAAATAAAAAACTTAAGCCATTAGTAAGAAACAAAGTCGTCAGCTAATTAATCGTCAAGTCTTATTAATATATTAAGTTTTGGTAACATTCCAGAAGAATAACATTCAGGCGTCCATGAGGCACAATAGTTATTGTCCTGGAGCTGAAAGGCTCTTGTCCATGAACTTTCTCTTAGCAAAGCACATCCACCACTGAAACACACAAAGCACATTCGCCACTAAACACACAAAGCACATTCACCACTAAACACACAAAGCACATTCACCACTGCAACACACAAAGCACATTTGCCACTAAACACACAAAGCACATTCGCCACTAAACACACAAAGCACATTCACCACTGAAACACACAGAGCACATCCACCACTGAAACACACAGAGCACATCCACCACTGAAACACACAAAGCACATCCACCACTGAAACACACAAAGCACATTCACCACTGTAACACACAAAGCACATCCACCACTGAAACACACAAAGCACATTCACCACTGAAACACACAAAGCACATTCACCACTGAAACACAAAGTACATTCACCACTGAAACACACAAAGTACATTCACCACTGAAACACACAAAGTATATTCACCACTGAAACACACGAGCATAGAAAATTTAACATTATGAGAATTAAGCTGCTACGGTATATGCGTATAGTTAATACCAATTAATAGTTAGTGATAAATTAATAATTTGCGAGAAAAACTATCGCTGAGAGCAGTCATTGCGAAACATGATAGACAGAAAAAAGCTGGAACTTAAGTAGACTGCACAGAGTTGAAGCCTCATTTGACTTACCCTCCTTGTTACTAGAAACTGAAGAGACAAATACTTGATTCTATTCTCAGAACTTGTGTAAAACACCAATGCATATTTTATAATGAGAATCTTACATCCGTTTCATACCCATCAGCTAGAGTAGAACATTGCTTCTGAGGTAATTTCCTACAGCATCCTCAGCTCAAACCTAATTTAATTTACAATAAACATACCATTTCTGGACTGTAGTCTCTGTCCTAAAGACTAGACATGTATTTTTTACATAACCCAGTGAGAATGAGAATTTAGATACCACGGTTATTAACTGAAAGATAAAGATACTACAGCTGTTGTTAAGCATTTTGTGTTGGCTTTAGGGTTCAAGTTATGTTAGGATTTATGGTTAGGGTTAGTCTTTATTTGAGAGCTACACCAACACTACGAGACACATTATACACAAACTATACCTGGAAAAATTGTCAATATTCACAAATTTAGTAGAATGTAACAAAACCTTGCTTGGCTTATCAGTCTCCGGATCAAATACCCGCTCAGTCAGTCTCAGACCAGTTTCCTGTCTCAGCTGTTGTAGATAGGCTCTCATATTATCTTTATATCAATCAATCAATCCATCAATCAATCAATCAATCCATCGTCATCATCATTGTCTTCCCTTGATCGTCTTTCGTAATTCTTAACTAGGATTACGGTTAGTAAATTAGACAAATCAATCAATAAATCAAACAATAAAAACAGGTTCAGACTAAATGTAATCATAATTGCAATGTAGAGGCATCATCAACTGTATGCAGAATATAGAATAAGAATATGTATTGTTATTAAAACAGATTAACCTCTAAACCTTTGTTTTACTTTTCTTTCCTCTTTCAATCAGATAGGCATAACAGTGAAAATAGAATAAAAGGATGTCATTCACTAAGCATTTTGCAAAAGTCATCTGGAACTCACACAAGTTGAAATAACTGTAGAAACAAACACATCAAAATAGAACACAGTTTAAAAAAGTAAACACCCATTACAGTGAATGATAAACTATGTCGAAATCTATCACTTTTAATACCACATGTTTAAACCGTTAGGAAATTTAGACCATTTTCCGTATAACCAGTCCTGTGAATGTCTGAGATTTTATTTTCAGATCAGCGTAGCTGGGATTCGAACTCACGAGGGTTCAATTCACCTCAGGATCTGTCATTTAAAACTTCATGACATTATCCCTACGCTATCAAGACATTCTTAATTAATTAGTCAGTAATAGTTAATCAGTTGACAAACCTTCATCCTGTTTGTTGCTGGGTCTGGAGTACATGGCATTTAGCGGAAACTGGGCCTCACCGGGAATGTAGAATCTACTGATCGCCAGAGACTGCATCTCCTTAACACCTTCATTCTTTGATTTACACTACAATATGAATGGACAATATAAAACTTCTGCTGCAGATTAGTCCATAGGAAGAATACTTGTCAGTTGAGGCTGATAGTTTTGTTTAATTTATAGTAACGGCATTAAAGAAATATGCAGTGTAACCATAATAATAAAAAGTACAAACATTTACCTCAAATGGTATCACAACACTCGTTGTCAAGCAATCACGGCAAGTTTTTCTAGAAAACTGGCTCGGTGCAAACTTTTGCTGATTATAGGCTGAATTTAATCAATGGCCCCAACTGCAAATTAATCGACAAAGCAAGATTGAAATCTGAGTCCAGTCTGTTACTTATAGTACCTCCAGATATCAAAAAGGCTCATTTTCTGGAGGTAGTCTATTAGCAATGCATCTGTAAAAAGATCAATTCTCCTGGTACACCAAGTGCATTAAGAATGGATAAAATAGCACCAATGTAAACATAGAAGTCTAGGAAAGTTAAAAAAGAATAAATGATTCAAACCTTCTGCAGCTTCTTGAGACATTCAGTAATGTAGAGGGTCAGATAGATTAGAACTCTGTCAGCTTCACTCTGCATACACAAACCAGAAAAAAAACAATTAATCATTCATATACATTACAAGTCTATAGTGAGTTATTACCTGAAGAAAATGGCTTTGTTTCTATATATTATAATCACCAAAAGATATCTAAAGATGATCTCGAGACGTTCTCGTCCGAGACTGGTGGTACGAGCTTCGACTTGTTAAATACGGAAATTAAGATATTTTAAGATATCATCGAGATATCTATCTCGATCTTCAAAAGAGGCTGCTGATCTTGCAAACAGACTAACATGAATCATTGAGCATAACACTCAGCTCGGCATCAAATTGTGAATCATATTAAATGAATTATATTGTATCATCATAATGAATCATATTAATTAATTTAATCATATTACAATATTCATTTAATTATATTACAAAAGACAAAATATTCACATATCATAATAAGAATATAAGATATAGTAGAATTTAGTAATTTTAACAGCAATAGGCCTTGCATTGAAGTGATCATTGTGCAATACAGTATTCTGAAGTTTTCTAAAGGATTTATAAAACACGATACCTACTTATCAAGCCAATATATAAAACACTTCCAGGAGAAATTTGTTGATAAGCAAGAACTTGAATAAAAACATGCAGAACTGGAACGAACCGGAACAACAGCCTATAGCCGATATAGGCAACATTCCTTTAATTAAGACCTAACAACCTTATAAAATAAACTCAACTAATGATTACTTACAAGTGCATGTACACAGCACCAGTAAATTTTGCTGTTTTAAAGCAACATTTGAAAACTACACTAGCAAGCTTTATGCGCTTTTCACAACAAATTTAGTAAGCATTCAAATGCCAAACCTTAATTTCATAGTTTCTGAAGAACACGTTAGCTTTAAAGAATGTCAGGGCTTCATCAATGATATCATTATCACTGCCTGTTACAGCAAATCAAACACTTTAAATTAAAATAAAGAGTATATTAGACTGAATATTAAAATATTGCATCCGTACAGAAATATATATAAAGATGACTAAATTACAAAAGCTGCCATAGGTTAAACAAATTTTGAGTGCTAAATACATTGTGTGATCATGTAATAATAATGATAATCTTATTTAATAAAAACATCTAATAGCCAGCGCAAATTTTAATTTAAATTAAAATTTGCACTGGCTATTAGATGTTTTTATCCTGAAGATGTTAAATAACATCTTCAGGATTAGAGACCAACAAAACAGACCATATATTTCTATTGAATCAGCGAACAAAAAGAAACAATGAATAAATTTATGAAGTATTTACATTTTTCTCTAAATTAAGGCAGCATTCTACAACATAATGTTGTCAGGTTATGTCTTCCTAGAACGGCATAACATAATTTTCAGCCAATGATTTCTTTAATGCTCTTCCTTCACTATTCTCTACCATGTCATAGATGCTCATTTTTCCCTTTCTTGCATTTTTTCGGGAGTATTAATTCCAGCAGCTTTCAAATATTCCTTGAAGCAGTATTTGCATTTCGGTCTTTCCCACTGTTCTTTTGCTATCAAATTTGTAGCTAAATATCATTCAAGGATTTCTGTTTTCATCCATCTTCAGCAAATGTCCAGCCATTTTCATTCTTCCTTACTGACCATTCTTTGTCTTGTCCTCCAAATGTTCTCATTTACGTGCTCAATGCAACAGATTCATAATATTCTCCTTAGCCATACGTGTTTGGTACAATTCAATTTCTTTTGCAATTTCTCTGTTATTCCCAACTTTCACACCAGTTTTGATATAGTTTGCAGAGACAGCGTAATAGAACGACAAATTGACAAATGGCAGTCAGATGTTACATACTACTCTTGGGAGCAGGTCCTTTGAACTGAGTTCTCAGAGGCAGCAGAGCCATGTTTCCAATCACCTGAGGAGGCTCCAAAAACGAGGAATGATACTAAAACATAAATCAAAATATAGAACCAAATATAAACATTTTCACAAACACTCATGGATACATCGCTAGATCTGTGTTGACATTTCTGGCACACTTTTTCTGCTTGTAATTTCAGAAATTCTTTAAAAGAATATCGTTTATATATGTTAAATTTCGAATGCAATATTGGAAAGTAGTAGGGTCATTCCATGTCAACTGGTCCAATGCTCCCCAGGTGACCATCTCAGATTTAAACGATATTTTAACAGTGTAAAGAAAAATATATCTCTAGGCTAGATTTAAAATTTAAAATCAATCGGTTGACCGGTTGGAGAGTCATGGCAGTTATTTCAACCCCACCGTAGATCCATTTCAGTGCGAAAAATGAAACGCGTGTTATTTTTCTGTCTTTTGAACTGCTATAATTTGGTTATTTATGGTCCTATCTATATGAAACTTCCCAACAATACTATATTTGATGCGTAGATTCAGAAAAAGCACTCAGAATTCAAGTGGCATGTTTATCTTGGCTGCTGCAGCAGCTCAAACTTGATGTTTTGCAAAAGTAGGAATTTTTGAAAAGCCAACTTTGAGTTCTGATAATTCTCAAATTTGACCAACCACATTATTGCAAGCCATTTAATTTAATAATATGGACATATCTCAATAATATAAAGCACTTGTCACGCTCAGAAGCAGCTTGGATTTAGAAAACCACTAGCTCAAACTTCAAAAAATTGAAGCATCACCCAATTTTTGGACAACTTTAAGGCCATGGTTAGACATGTAGGCAGTTGATCACAAACTTCAAACTGCTGCTATTTACAGGACTATAGGTTACTAACTTCTGTAAAAATATTTATTTCATAACTCTCTCAGAACATATAGCAATAGCCATGTAAACTTAACCATCGAAGGTCATTTTTACAGAAAATTTTTTCGCTACCTTAAAGTGCTATATCTCGACTGTTTATGGTCCTGTCTATAAGAAACTAATAGAAAATACTACAAATATTGCATAGATTCAGAGTATGCACTTATAATACTATAAACTTATCTAGCTGCTGCAGCAGCCAAGATATACATGCCACTTCAATTCTGAGTGTTTTTTTCTGAATCTACGCATCAAATATAGTATTGTTGGGAAGTTTCATATAGATAGGACCATAAATAACCAAATTATAGCAGTTCAAAGTACAGAAAAATAACACACGTTTTATTTTTCGCACCGAAATGGATCTACGGTGGGGTCGAAATGACTGCCAGAACTCTACAATCGGTCAACCGATTGAATTTAAATTTTAAATCTAGCCTAGAGACATATTTTTCTTTACACTGTTAAAATATTGTTTAAATCTGAGAGGGTCACCTGGGAAGATTATCAAATTTGGACCAGTTGACATGGAATTACCCAGTAGAAAGTCATAGATTCAACAGAAAATCACAAGTTTGAGCCTGCACAGCGACTTGAGTTTTCTCTTCCAAAAGGCGCATAAAAACCCGGTTGTGAACAGCCGCCTTTAAGTTCTATTTCACATCTAGACCCCTTCATGTCGCCCCTTAAAATGAGCAATAATGGAAAATTAAAAGGAAGTCTTGCCGAGTTTCACAGTTATATAAAAATGTGACTCTATCCATCGTGTTTGACATATTCAGTTCTTACAGAATTAGTTTACACAGTGTCCTATTAGCATAGGAATAGCTTATGTCAAATATTTAGACAAAATATCGTGCAACAGGTACAACTCCCTAAAACATTCGTTATTATTTACATGCTTCCTTTGGAGATCGTTCAGTGTAAATAAAACTACTACAAAATACAAATAAAGCTACTACAAAATAAAAGCTGTAAGTAGAGTTTACTTATAAACATGTGCCTCTGTCATGTTTGCAATTAATCACATAAAAAAGTCAATTACCGCTGGCATCTTTGCAAAATCCGGTACCAGTGAAATGCTGTATAACTTCACTTGCGCGTTATTGGCTCACTCGTAACCAATTACAATTAAATTAAATGTCTGACAATTCTGCGCACTAACTACTACACAATATATTTTCTTTCCGATATTAAGGCAGAAAAATACAAAAAATAATTAACTAATTTAATGTTTATAAATATTCTAAAGTGAATCACTTTAGAATACTTCCGGGAGCTGCCCTACAACCAAAAACAACAGAGTTGATGACCATTAAATACAGACACTTTTCTTCTTCATTACCTTAAATTTCATATATTCAGTGACGAAATAGTCGCATAGCATTATTAGTACTTTTAATAAGGATTGATACTTATGGTATATGTAACATGTTTAAAGAAGGAAGGAGTATTGTTAGACTTGGTTTCGTTTAGATTCTGCTATAATTAAGATAAGTCTGATATTTATTTGAAGAACTTTCAGCGTTATCACTTATCAAGTTGCTATTAAGTTGGCCATGAACAACAACAGCAACTAAAACAACAGCAGAAGTAACTGCAAAGAAACAGCACTTTAAAGTGAAACGGTCGCCAAAGACAACATGGAATAGTACATATTTTCAGGTCTATAATTAATTATGCAAACTTGCCAGCACAAATCCGGCGGATAGGATTTTTAGCACTAAATCGTTAAAATTGGTTATAATAACATAAGAATAATTTGAGTGCTATTGTCATCCGTAACAACATCGAGCACTATTGAGACAATTCTAAGCCTACGATCAAAAAGAAGGCCCAAAACGGTGTAAATGTCAAAAGCCACAAATCTGTCCAGAGATAAAGGAAATTATGGAAAAGGAGGTTTGCGTGCTGGTCGCAACTCATGGTCACTGGATGGATCGAAAAGACAAATGAAAAAAATAGGTCTTCAACTGACTATGGAACCGCTCATAAGAAATCAAAGACCGATGTGATTAAAACGAAGACTTACGAAGAGTAAACGGAAGAGAATTCCAGATCTGCGGTGAAGCATGCTGGATAGATCGATTAGATAGCTTAGAGCGCGAAGGTAAGCTAAGTCTTACAAGAGTAATTAATTTAGAAGACCGAGTGTCTGAAGGCTGCATCACTTTAATCAAGTGGAACATTCAACTTTGTCCAGTGGTAAAGCTAAAAAAGCTAAGGTTAACGTCAGTTTCCTCACTCGAAAGCTAGCGATGTCAGTGACGGGCGAGCCCAGGATCTGAACCCGCATCAACTGATCCGCCGTCGAGTATCTTACCGACTTCGCCACTGGCTACAGCCAGTGGCGATAATGGACTTAAAAAATTAGCTATAAGTACTACTAATGACTTAAAAATGGGTTAAAATGAAGGGAGGAAATTAATCATTAGGACTAAATATGATAGATTCAGATTTGGCGGATTCAGGAACTTTTTAAGGGGGGGCCCGACATTTTTTTGAGAGTGAACATCTTTTTTCTTACGCCTTCTTCGGGACATTTGACACAGCCAGACAAATTTTTGTGGGGGGGGGGCTCAAAATTTGTTCACTACAACGTTCGGCTCATAGAGTGAGTGTATCCCGTACCTTACTACCCCCCCACCCCCCGCTCATACCCATACTAAAGTCAGGGGAAAGCCTAAAGTCCTACATTTGTTTTGAAAAAACTAGGTTAATTTTTTCACCTCAGAAGAAACTCTGCGGATCTCTACGAATTGCAAAAGTGACCTACTTTTGGCGATGGGGGGCTTAAACCCCTCCCAGTCAAGACTGTTTGCACCACGGCTACGGGACAGAGTTCACATTTTTTACTTACACCCTTTTTTCCTCCAATTTGGTTATGCATTGGTTCAAGTGAAAATTGAGAGCTAGTGAAACGGTCAACATTTTTCAGGCCCCTTCCATTATACAGGGCTCCTAGTATATCCTAGAAAAAATCGAGCTTTTGGAACTGCATTCCCTGTCCTACCCTCCCCCGGGCCCCCCTAACCACTGCCATTACTAACATGTTTACACATCGAAATTGCCATAGGAACAATGAAAATATACTTTTAAAAATTTTATTGGTGGAGCTAAGGGGGGGGGGGGGGGCCGGGCCCCCTGGATCCGCCACTGATGATAGATAACTAGGTTGGGCCTAACTGCATAGTATCATGTTATGATGTTACTGTAGGTTATAAGTAGCAGCTAGGTATAAGTTGCTAACAAGTAATTTGAATTGAATTAAAAGCAGCTGCATATGTTAATAAAAGGCACGTAGACCTAACATCGATTGGGGATCAACGACTTTTTGATTCGTGTATTTGCGTATATTTTAATTATGCTAAAGTTTGATCGTTCATAATATAGACTGGAAGATATATAGCCGATACACTTATCGTGGCTAGCAGACGTTAGGCTATTCACCATTCATCCAGTACTGTAGATATAGCTCTACTCAGAGGAGTACCGCCATACAAGCGATAACGAATTAAATTCTCCGGGGGGGGGGGGTACCTCATGAAAATCAAACTTATAAATCAATCATTAATCAAATCAAATCATCAGTTGAGTTTTGCGTCATATATGTCAGGGGGAGACGCCCCTGGCTCCTTGTGAAGAAATATATATTGCATTTATTTTCATACCAATTAAAACGTTTGACAGTTTTGACCTCAATTTATCTATATATTTCCATGAATACATAAAATTTAATCGAAAATTACCTTTCTCGCGATTTTGCACTCAATGGGTTTCAAAAGGTCTCATGATTTGTTAATTAATTTCAATTTATAATATAATAACTCGACCTATAAAGTGTGCAAATTTACTGAGCCACTTTAAATTCTATAACTAGTGATAAATAATTCAACGTTTTCGCATTGAATCAGGGCCGATACGGAATAAATCCACCAGAAATTTTGACCTCGCTTTCACTTGTGATCTCTATGTAGTGTGTACTCAGTCGTCATCGTGTGGTGCTTTGGCGCCTGTTTGTGTAGAGTCTACAAGAAACGTCCCTGACATTGCCTTATGGCGAGGAACCGGATGTTCAATTCTTATTGATTGACTGATTGATTGACATTGTATCATCTTAAGAGGCTAGCTACAAGAAAATACATACTGTGCAGAAATTAACTTAGGAAGGGATACCTCCAGATATATTTTTCCATGCTAAAAAGGTAAAATAAGAATTGGTAAATGCTTATGTCCTTTGTGGTGGATTAATTTCTGTATCAATGAAAAGCTTTTAGGCCTACTGAGCTTGAAACAGTGCTTAAAAATATGCATATTAGACCTGTACATTGGACCTGTCCATATCGAAGAGACGCGAGAATTAAAGTTGTGATAATATCAATATTGTAACGCAGACAACAAAAATATATCTAAGCGTATTTGTAACATTTATTAACGTTAGTTATTTATCTCTTATATGTACACATGCAGTTTACTTTTTTCTATTTATGTTTTTCAGTTTAAACAGAATAGAACAGGATAACAAATATTGCCAAAATTAATTGAGAAGTCGCGACAGTTTCTACAGTTAGTGATACATTGTCTACTGAGCGATAAAACGTTATATTTACGACTACAATTATTTTTGATCGCTTGTGCTATAGGCCTGTATGTATAGTTATACACTTGTTTCACCCCTAACTCCTACTCTGATGCTGAAACCCTCCTGCAGCAAAGTTTTCAGTCTATATCCTCTTGGATGTCTGCTAATTTTTTGGCACTTAATCCATCTAAGACTGAATTCTTGTTAGTTGGGACACCTCAACAGCTTCTGAAGCTGAATGAGAAAACTCTTTCGTTAACTTCGGGTATTACAATATCACCTGTTTCTTCTGTGAGAAATCTCGGTGTTATCCTTGATAAACACCTAACCTTCCGCGAACACATAACTACAACTTCACAAGCATGCTAATTTCATATCCGAGATCTTCGTCGAATAAGTCCATATTTGTCACGTGAGACAGCTGCTACAATTGGTGCTGCCATTGTGCAATCGAAATTGGACTACTGCAATTCCTTGTTTTTAAATCTCCCTGGCTGTGAGATTGATCGATTGCAGTTTGTTCAGAATTCTCTTGCGCGAGCAATTTTTTGTAGTTCCAAGTACTCACATGTTACGCCCATATTAAAGTCTTTGCACTGGCTAAAGATTAAAGAGCGAATCATTTACAAAACAGCTTCGTTGACCTATAAGTCCATCACCATCCCTGGTCAAACTTGTATGTCTCACTTGATTAAAGTGATGCAGCCTGCTGTTACTCGGTCTTCTAAGTTAATTACTCCTGTGAGACCTAGCTTACCTTCGCTCTCTAAGCTATCTAATCGTTATTTTCAGCATGCTGCACCGCAGATCTGGAATTCTCTTCCGTCCAATCTTCGGAAATCTTCATTTGAAGCACATCGGCCTTTGCTTTCCTATGAGCAGTTCCATAGGCAGTTGAAGACCTATCTTTTCCATCTCTCTTTTCCATCCAGTGTCCATGAGCAGCGATCTGCGCCTAAACCTCCTTTTCTTTAATTCCCCTTAATTTGGACTGATTATCTGGATTTTGGAATTTGCACCGTTTTCGGACCTTCTTTATGCTCGCCGGCTTGATTTTGTCTCAATAGTGCTCGATGTTGTCATTGATGACTGTAGCACTCTAATTGTTGTTATGTTATGTTATAACCCTTACAAATTAAAAAAGTGAGTTGTGAAAATTTTTAAAAAAATGAACAACATGATTTCATTAATAATTTCAACAATGAAAAAGATGCATTACAATAATTACAGTATATTCATCGAAAATATTTTATATTAGTCAAAATAATTAAAAATTAATCAACGACATTTAAAATTAAAATAATTTATCAAAGGCTTGCATTGGCATATATATATATATATATATATATATATATATATCGCTATTTTATTCTTCTCTCTCCCGACTCATCTTGCTGCTTTGATGTCATTCCTACACGATTACTGAAATCCTGCATTGATGTTTTAGTTGCTCCTATTACTTACTTAATCAACCTCTCACTCTCAGAAGGTATCTTCCCGTCCTCTTTCAAACAAGCAGTTGTATCTCCTTTGCCAAAAAAGCCTTCTCTACCAAAAGATGATCTTTCCAGTTACCGTCTTATTTCCAATCTTAACTTCATCTCTAAACTTCTTGAAAAGGTAATTTATACCCGTTTATGCACTCATCTTGATTCTCTCCCTTCTCCCTCTCATTATCAATCTGCCAATAGAAAACTCCATTCTACTGAAACCGCTCTTCTTCGTATACATAATGATCTTAGCTTGGCCATGAGTAGTAAACAGGTTTCTGCCTTGGTTCTTCTAGATCTCTCTGCTGCCTTTGATACAATTGACCATGGCATCCTTATTAATAGGCTTAAATCTTGTTTTGGCACATCTGATTCTGCTTTTTCCCTTCTCACATCATATCTCTCATGTCGCACACAATCGGTTGTTATTGGTCAAAATCGCTCTTCTGCACTACCCCTCCTACGCGGTGTTCCTCAAGGTTCAGTGTTAGGTCCATTGCTCTTCTCTTTATATATCACACCTCTTAGCTACCTGCTTGCTCAATCCTCCATAAATTTTCATTTTTATGCAGACGACACGCAACTATATATTTCCTTTTCTAATTATGATTCTGATCAAAAACTGGCTCATCTCTCAACCAGTCCTTGCAGGTTGAATTCCGGTTTTGTGGCTAATCGCTGTCTGTTAATCCTTCCAAAACGAATAACCGTTTTATTGGCACTCCTTTGCAAAGAGTACTACACAATAACTCTTGTTAATTTTCAGAATCTTGGCCTGTCACCTCCCCGTCGCCAAAACCTTGGAGTCAACCTATGAAAACCTTGACTTTTTATCCCTAGCTCTTCTGTTTGTCGCGCTTCTTGTCTTTCATATTTCGGCAGATTCTGCAAAATCCTCCATCCCTTAGTAGACTATCAGCCACTATCCGTGCTACTTCTATATTCATATCAAACTCGACTCACATTAGTACATGTTGCTCTTCTCTCCATCGTTTGCAACACGCAAATTCTCTTGCTGGTTGTTTGTAAGTCCTCTCGACTTCATTTTCGCTCTCTTTCTCTACTTCGCAGTCTTCACTGGCTCCCTGTTAATCAACGCATAAAATATTAAATAGCTCTATTAACTTTCAAAACTCTGCGATTTGGCAAGCCTTCTTACTTATCTGAAATTCTTCTTCCCTATCGCCCTCACGTACACTTCGCTTCACCGATGCCAATCTTCTCTCTGTTCCAAATATTCTCACGTCATTGGGCAGACCTTCATTTTCTTACGCAGCACCCACAATCTCTTTACCTGCTAATCTTCGCTCATGTTTTTCTCTTTCAACATTCTCTAGCAAGCTTAAAACTTACTTTTTCCCACCGTAGACATAATCAATCTACCCTGACCATTTTTTGATCACCGGACTGGCTTCCGTTTAGGACCTTGCTTCTCCTCAGCACATTTCTTTCGCAGATTGGTCTGGGTGAATTGATCTGTAGTGATGTGTGCTGTTGGGGACGTCCCTGACATCATCCCTGGATGAGGAAACGGACGTTAAACCTTTATTATTATTATTATTATTATTATTATTATTATTAATATATTATAATTTAAATCTCATAAGAGTAATTTACTAAAATTTTATAAATGTTTTGTTATATAAAATACATGTAAATATTTAAATTGAAATAGTTTCGACTATTTAAAGTAGCTTAATTTGTATTATATAATGCACAAGTAGGCCATAACAATATTTGAGTATATTGTCGACGTATACTACCAGTGTTGTGGCTTGGTTGCTGAAAATAGGCCAACCGGTGACTGCACGTCTCGTAAGAGGCCACAAAGCACTAAGAATCAAACCAACGTCGGAAAGGGCGTTCGGTACAGGTGAGCGCTTAGGCTTCAAAAATTGCTACATGTGTTTTTGTAATCGCTACCCTAGATACACTGAGTTTCAAGGGAAGCAAAAAAATAAGATTATGACGACGACGACGTTGAAGATGACGACGAAGACGACGATGATGATGATTTTTGACGGATCTTGTAGTCGAGTAGCTATTGACCTGGTGTTTTACCTAATTGTTGACCTATTTGTTGACGTGGTCGTTGACCTATTTGTTGACCTGGTCGTTGACCTATTTGTTGACCTGATTGTTGACCTAGTTGTTGACCTAATTGTTGACCTAGCTGTTGACCTAGCTGTTTACCTGATTGTTGACCTAGTTGTTGAGCTGGTTGCTGTGGACGCACAAGATGGCGGAGGCAGTGAGCATCAGTGACGGGGTGGTGAAGCAGATCCTCAGGCCCGGGACTGGGGTCCAGGTAGAGAGAGGAGATGAGATTGTCTGTCACTGCAGGGCTTCTGTTAGCTCTAACGACAAGAAGTTCTGGTGGTCAGTTCTTAGAGTAATTCATAAATTATACTTGGTTGGTCAGCTCTATAGAGGCTGAGAGATTTATTTTAGGTGAATTTCACGCGTATGGCATTGGAGTGTTCACTTGCAATAGGGGGCGACTAATGAACTGACAATGGCAATTGGAAACCACTTCAGATCCTTTTTGTCTCAGCTAAAAGTATATATTAAGCTTTTGTAGAGGCCGGCCCTTGCGACTGGATCAGCCCATTTGTTAGGGGAATGTGAAATCAATCAATCAATTAATTAATTAATCAATCAATCAGTCAGTCAATCCGTCAGTTGGTCATTCAATCAATCAATCAACCAATCGACAGATCAATAAGCACATCTATAAAGCGTCGCTCCTGGCATTATGCCACTGTAGTACTAAGACAGCAGTTGAAGAATCGAGAAACAGTAAAACTATGTACCCTGGACCTGCCACTTTGCAAGACATGAGAGATAGAGAGTGAAAAATATACAATAGTTGGATGTATAGCTATAGTATAAGCATATTTTCATATACATAATATATATATATATATATATATATAATGTATATATATATATATATATATATACATATATATATATATATATATATACATGTATATATATAAGAATTGGTCGTAATATATATATATATAATATATATATAATATAATATAATTATAATCTATACCCATGTAGATATATAAATACATGTATAGTAGAGTGATATAATAATATATAACATGTATAGGGATACATGTCGAAGTATATAGTCCATATAGATATAAGGTACCTTATGCTGATATAAGCATGTATATATGATGACATTTAGTAATATATACATGTACTATAATACATGTATATATAGTACATTGTATAGTATATACGTATAGATATGATATATATGATATATACATGTATATTAGTCTTGATAATTATAATGATATACATGTATATATATACATGTATATATATATATATATATATATATATATACATGTATATATATATATATATATACATGGCTGGAGGCAGTGGCGAAGTCGGTAAAACACTCGACCGCGGATCAGTGTGTGCGGGGTTCAAATCCTGGTCTCGCCCGTCACTGACATCGCTTTCGAGTGAGGAAACTGACGTTAACTTTAGCTTTACCAGCTTTTATATATATATATATGTATATATACATGTATATATAATATAATATATTATATATTTTCACAAAATTATCAATGACACAGTACACAATGCATAGAATGACGTGAAATATGGACACACAGGCCCGTAGGCTCTGAAGCCCAACAATTGCTACAATTTAATTAAAACCAGTTTTCGGTAATCATTGTTTTTATTTTAAAATCCTGGGCTAGCCCGTCGCTGACATCGCCTTCGAGTGAGGAAACTGACGTTAACCATAGCTTGTTGTGTTATTTGCGCAGTACGAGGGATCACGGGCAGAGCGCCTTTGTGTTCAAGGTCGGCATTGGACAGGTCATAGCGGGTGTGTCCTCAAATGCTTGCTCTTTATGCATGCTACTGGCTCTTTATTACAATTATTAATTAGAATGTCTTAATAGCGTAGGGGTAACGTCATGAAGTTTTAATTGACAGATCCTGAGGGGAATTGAACTCTCGTGGGTTCGAATCCCAGCCGCGCTGATCTGAGAGTAAAATCTCGGACATTCACTGGACTGGTTACACGGAAAATGGATTAAATAGCCTCACGGTTTAAACATGTGATGTTAAAAGTGATAGATATCAACATGGTTGATCATTTCACTATAATGCGTGTTTACGTTTTACTTTACTGGCTCTCATCGCCACTATATTATGGAGTCAGTGCCGATGTCGGTAAGATACTCGACCGCGGATCAGTATGTGCGGGGTTCAAATCCTGGGCTCGCCCGTCACTGACATCGCTCTCGAGTGAGGAAACTGACGCTAATACTAGCTTTACCAGCTTTTATAGTGTCAACTCTCCTAAGGATTTCTGGTAGACAATATATCTCGGATAACTGTAGGTCTTTAATTGCAGTAACCCTGATACGAGTGTGTGTGTTTACATGGACTCTGATGTGCATGTTGGTAGGGTATCTGTTGTTTAGTGATCGGTACTCTCCTCTGTATGTGCTTTTGTACGTATGGAACTGTGGGTTCCGCGTGTCTATAACTTATTTCCTTAAGCTTAACAAATACAAGCAGAGAATTAACTTATTAGTGCACTAAATAAATTAAAGCGAAAATAATATGTGGGAGTAATGATTTAGAACTAATTCACTGAAGCAAAGAGTAGCCAATCAATCAGTGTTCTTATCTATATGTAAATCTCCAAGGTCTGGTTGACTTGATTACTGACTGCTTGTCGGATATTGATTGATTGATTGACTGATTTATTGACTGATTGATTGACTGATTGATTTATTGATTGATAGGTTGGGATGAAGGGTGTTTGACTATGAGGCTGGGAGAGATAGCTAAACTCTCTATTGACCCTAAGAAGGCTTACGGCGCTTCGGGATTTCCGGCTTGGGGATATCCTTTCTGCTGGTTTTTTTGTTACTCTTGAATTAAATTTACAGCGGAATGTTTCTTCAGTTTATAAAACCACACTAATTATAGTCGGCTTATATGTATCAATAAGGTATTGGATTTTGTGAAGGGATTAACTTGTTGATCTATGGAGTGCTCTTTATGGAGCGTGAAAGCAGGCTTTGAGTATGAATATGTACATTAATATATATGTATTGATTAATTTCCTGACGCTTCAATGATTAAATGATCGATAAATTGATTGGCTGGTTGGTCTATTGATTTTTTGGATATTGATTAATTTTAATTGATTTGGGTCCCCAAGGTCCCCGGGTCCACTCGGGTCCCCGAGTTGTGTCCGGGTTGTTTGAAGAATTGACCAACCGGTGACTGCACCTGTCGTAGAAGGCGACTAAAGCATTAAGATATATACCAACGTCAGAAAGGGCATTCGGTTGGTGAGCGCCTAGGCTCCAGAGATTGCTGCAAAAATTTAAACGAATGGAAAAGTCTCAAATAGGGGATTGACTAGTGGTGTGGTGTAGGACAGTGAGGATTTGAGACAGTCTAGTTGTAGCCTGACCCTAGTTAAACTGGGATTCAAGAGAGGAGGATGATGACGATGATGATTAATTTTAATTGATTGATTTTTATTGACTGACTGATTGATTGATAATCCCTTAACCCCTCTCCCACAATTGAGCCGAATGCGATGTTGGACTTTGAAGTGGAAATTTTAAAGGTGAAGAAACCGTAGAACAAGCGCCACTGAGACTCTAGACACGCAGCTGATGCAGCTGCTTCAATACAGTACAGCTGCTTTAAAAAACAGTACAGCTGCTTTAAAAAACAGTACAGCTGCTTTAAAACAGTACAGCTGCTTTAAAAAGCAGTACAGCTGCTTCAAAACAGTACAGCTGCTTTAAAAAACAGTACAGCTGCTTTAAAATAGTACAGCTGCTTCAATACAGTACAACTGCTTCAATACAGTACAGCTGCTTTAAAACAGTACAGCTGCTTTAAAATAGTACAGCTGCTTAAAATAGTACAGCTGCTTACAAGCAATACAGCTATTTTAATTAATCTATTCCATACAACTGATAGAAATCTCTTTAGGTTAGCGTTTAGGCAGAATTTTGCCACATATGCATAAAATTTTATCAAACTGTTGTGCAGAAAGTGGAAAATATTTCTTGAAACAGATTTTTCGCACAATGCGGAAGTACTTTTAGCAGCATTTGAACATTTAATGCCAGTTATGTTAAATTTTTATGAAGCTGTTTATGAATTCTTAAATACTCAGATTTTATACAGGTACATACTGTATGGAGATTCATTGAATTGTTAGCTGCAATTAATCAATTGTTTTCGTTTAAGTAACTTTACTTCTGATACTATGCTGACTCCGCGCGCTTTCCTAACTTTAAAGTATCTATTGTATTTAAAAACATGAGCAATCTACATGTAGTGTTATACTGTGAAATGCATTTGCTGTTCTAATGGAATCATACAATTTAGCAGCACAGTTACAGCTATCTATGAACTCCATTGGCACTAGTCGTGAAGCGTACAATACAAACGTATTAATTATTTTAGTTTTGCCGGTATAGTACAAACATATTAATTATTCCAAGTCATACCCGTGTAGGCATGTAGTTTTAATCTCCGCGCAGATTGAGGTAGGCCTATGTAGTGTCAGGCACAAGGTGCGAGATGTTGCGATGGATAGAGTTTCTGACCTGTTCTTATAGGACGACTGTAGTGTTGACACCAAAGATATAGAATAAGTAATTCTTTATTCTAAGGTTGACACAGTGACAAAGAGCAGTAAAACTGACGTTGAACTATTATGAGCACAAATTTGTGAATTGAAAGCAGATCTAATCTTTGTTATTTCACAGTAGCGAGATGAGCCCGTAATCGATCTATTTCTGTAAATCAATCGGTGTCCATTAGTTGCGACCTGCAAATAAACCTCCTTTTCTTTAATAGGGCCTACCCTTTATATTTGAACAGACTTTTTGGATTTTGAAATTGCATCGTTCTATGTCTTCTATTTGCTCACCAAACAACCGATGCGAATTTGTCTCAATAGTGCTAGATGTTGTTATGGACGACAACAGCACTCTAGTTGCTGCAATGGTAGAATGTTTACATTGGTAGTCAATGTAAACAAACATGGCGGGTATTAGAGGTGCGAAGATTAGATTTCTATCCAATTCTTTTAAAATTTGGTTTATATCTTGAGACGCTATGTAGATTTTATGCTATCTATGTATGCAGTCCTCGGCAAATTCATTCGCGTCGTTTCTAATTAATTATGTGTTACTTTATTATTCTTTATCTTCGATAATATAATTGATTCTATATTTTTATATTTTTTTATTCCCATTGTTCACGGTTCCAATAAATCTTTAATTTTTCTCATCGGTAACGTAAGATTCATATTGATCGCTGTCGTCATTAACTGTACTAGCTCTTTAAGTGAAATGTTGGAATGGAACCATAGACTGATATTTACTTGTTTATTATAATATTTGTGGCTCAACTTTAACCTAATAGTTACAAAATTAACAATTTTAATTATAGTAACTCGTTGTTATTTAAAGAAGGTACATATGCTTCTTGTTTTATGTTGTTTTCATGTAACGATTCTATGGAACGATATAACGCTCTCATCTTTGCAATCTTTTTCAGCGTAAGTAAACTTCTTAATCTTAATCTTTTACAATTTATTTTGCTGATTTCATTCAATGTTTTGAAATTTCGCATAGTACAATAGGCATAAATTCTAGAAGATTTATCACCTATTTCTATATCTAAGACGATCAATGTCCCATCCAGTGGCCAATTAGTAATGAAATTATTAATATTAACTGAAGTTCCTCCATCCCCCATAGTATTGATGCATATATGCATATCTCCCCTCGCTTAACTCAGGATGCATAACTATTCCTCCCCCCTTTTTTAAAACTCTGTACCTTTTCCACTTCCCCATATTTTGTCAATGTTGTAGCTTGCGTCGTTGTTAGCATTGTGTGAAAGCCCCTGGTCATATTGGGTATGGCTGGCTTGTCGATCACAAATCTAAACTGACTCGCTGAACTGACTTAAAATATGATGCTTACTGTTCTCTGTAGACAGTTATAACTCTGAAACTGACGATGTTAAATAGGATGCTGTTGTATTCATTGCTTCATCTATGATATTGTTGCATCTATGTTGATATATATATATCAACTGCAAATTTATTGGTAAGTTTTATTAAACCAACTTTATTTATTATCTTGTGATTCTTTTCCAATTATTTCTTATAAATTGGTATTTCCATACTTATTAATTGTTTGAATTTTGCTTAGACTTGTTGGCTTAGCGTTCCTGGCTTCTCTAGGAGTAACGTTCCTGGTGCTGGGATGTGCACTGCAGCAGTTCAAGTAGGTCAATTTTAAACGACAACTTTTCAACTGATGTATATTCTAATAATAATATTATAATATAATAATATAATAATATTATGCCATAATATAATGTAATAATATTATACATAATATAATAATATTACACATAATATAATAATATTATACAAAATATAATGTAATAATATTATACATAGTATAATAATATTATGATGAATGAATTGCTGGCTGATTAATTAACGGTAAATCCAAATGTCTAACTTTCTGCAAACAATACTATCACCTCTTTCTGATCACCTCTTTCTTTTCATGGGCATTATCAAGATTAATGCCTGTGAAAATTTGGCTGTGTTACTAACTTGGTACCTTGTGTTCATCAGGGAAAAATAGAATATCAAAGTGTATTCTGATTGTACTATCAATATGTATTATTATTGTACTATCAACCAATCTGTACCAGAATTGGTAGAACAACTTTTACAAGGCAGTAGAAAAGGTTTTTGGAAGTTATTTTGGTTCAGTTTTTTACTTTAATTAGTATTTCATAAGACAGTAAACCACAGTTAGCTTCAAATTTAGATCAATGTCTTACGATGTAACTAGGAATATATGCTTAGTACTCTCTCTCTCTTAGTGCACTGCCTACTGGCTGGTCCATGGTACATAACGCCTCCACTCTTCTCTGTCTTCCACCTTCCTCTTCATTGCCACATATGTGTGGGTCTTTAAATCATCTAACTTACCTAATTTTGGCCTATATTTTAGCTTAGTACTATATTTTTATATTAAGCTCTGTTTTTAGGCTAATGTTGAAAATATATTGCGGCTTTATTCACATATATTAATTCTACGTGTAACTATCGCCATTTGTTGCTGATTGCTATCTCTAGTAACTGGTGGCCGATGTTTGTCGTGTTTTTCTACGTCCTCTCCCCCATTCCGACGCTGATATCTCGTAGATACAGCGAGGCCGTTGAGTCGAGCAGTGCTCTCATTGAACTCTGTGCCTTCATCACTGCAGTCGTTGTAGTGTCGGCCTATGGGCTGCCAATCGTTCTAGCCCACGGACCTCTGAACAAACCTGTGGTGGGTATAAGCTTTATCTATAGCATTAGACTATGGACCTACGAACAAACCTGTGGTGTGTATAGGCTTGTATCTAGAGCACTAGACCATGGACCTATGAACAAACCTGTGGTGGGTACAAGCTTTTATCTAGATAGACCACGGACCTATGAATAAACCTGTGGTGTGTATAAGCTTTTATCTATAGCATTAGACCATGGACCTATGAATAAACCTGTGGTGTGTATAAGCTTTTATCTATAGGATTAAACCATGGACCTATGAACAAACCTGTGATGGGTATAAGCTTTTATCTATAGCAGTAGACGATGGACCTATGAACAAACCTGTGGTGGGTTTAAGCTTTTATCTACCATACCAGACCACAGACCTATGAACAAACTTTGAGTGATACTAGCTTCAGTTGTCTATTTACTTTGTTTCACTCCAGTTGACGCTTTGATCACTGGTAATGTTTGATAAAGTTCCTATTGATTAAGATAACTAAAAGTTTTATTAATATTTTCTCAGTTTGATATTTGGACTTCTAAAATTTCAATACAATTGATTGTTATGTTACTTATTTATATTTGAAAGTCTTTAAATAAATGCATTAAGCAGTAATGAAACCTGTAAGAGAGAGGATATGTAGGACTGCCATAACTGTAGTGTTAACATTGTGAGTGTTTGTGCTTAGATTCACTGGGGAGCTTGTGGTCTAGTGATGTAGTGTTAATATTGTGAGTGTTTGTGCTTAGATTCACTGGGGAGCTTGTGGTCTAGTGGTGCAGTGTTAACATTGTGAGTGTTTTGTGCTTAGATTCACTGGGGAGCCTGTGATCTAGTGATGCAGTCTTAACATTGCGGGTGTTTTGTGCTTTAGATTCACTGGGGAGCTTGTGGTCTGGTCATGGCTGGTAACACTGTTATATTTGCCACAATCGTTCTCTTCTTCTACACGTTTGGTCGAGAAGACTCATTTGAGTACAGCACGTGGTAGTCAAGGTAACTGGTAGTCATAGCAACCGAGAGGACATGTATGAGTACAGCACGTGGTAGTCAAGGTAACTGGTAGTCATAGCAACTGAGAGGTTATAATTGACCACAGCATCATGACAACTCGAGAGAGATATAAAGAAGACGTTAAACAAGAGATAGGTCTGTTGTTTTAATAATCTATGCTGTTGTCGCTTAGAAACACTTTCTGTCTGTGTTCAGTAACATTAATTAGGTTTATTGATAAGATTTTGATGCATTTATCGGTACAGCAAAATCATCTAATTCTGTTGTTAAGTTGATACTGATCTGAAAACCTTATAGTAAATTGTATTAAATAATGACCAAAAATTTAAAATGTGTTTCTGTGACGTATTGGTGTTGTAAGAGTATTACCGGCTTTTATTCAAAGCTGTGTCTTTGGATACAGTATTTCCTTTCTGTAACTGATTAACAAGATGTACATATCTAAGATGGTTCATGTTGTCTATCACTGTTCATCTATTATTTGTCAATTCTGCGATCATGTGCTTAGCTTTGGAATCATTTGTGTAACAATGCAATAATTTAGTGTTTTATTTTAAAAATACCTCTGTGTGGATTTTAATCTAATCAAATGTAATTAATTTAATGAAACTATTATGCTTGTGTCGAGAATTAGACCAACGGTTTACTGCACACGATGCTAGGAGGCAACTGAGGCGTCTGAGCAGAAACTGAGAATGGCAATGGGAAATCACCTCAGAAGAAATATTAATAAATAATAGCCCAAGGCTATTTTAAATTATCTAACATTATACATTATAATATTAACTATATTTTATATAGTTAATATAACTATATTAACTATATAACTAACTATATATTAACTATTATATTAACTAAAATAGCTAACTATATTTTAAATAAATGTTTGTGATGTAAGCATCATGTTGGTGGACGGAGTGCTCTTAATTTAGGATGACGACTGTAGTAGGAATGTACTTTATTATTTATTACACTGGAGAGAAGCTTAAATATAGATTAAGATCTGTACGACAGGCTCTCATTCTATGGTCCTAGCTAATCAATACAGTATTTCACTTGTGTTATATTAAATGTAGTCCTTATTCTTGCCAAGGAGCTGTTTGTCCACTGCGATAAGACTTATTGAATTCTGAAATATATTTACTGCTTTTTCTTACATTTAAAGCACAAACTATGTATCACCATCGACTGTACTGTAAAAGGAGTTTCAGTATCTGACAGTTATAGACTTTCAGTTTATAATGTAGTATAATGTATTATCAATATCATCATCTTCCCATGAGTCCCTGTTTTACTAGGATCAGGATACGAATAGATTGTCTCATGATGAATTGTACTAGTAACTATTTCATGGTTATATTTCTTTATTCTAATGACGTATAGTATATATAGTAAAGAAATGTAAAATAAAGTAATTATTTAATATAAATTAAATATTGGGCTGCTGTTTTCTTCCCACTCCTGCACTGACCTACAGACCTGCTGGAATGTAAACTAGTTAAAGTATAAAGAGGCCTGAAGTTATATGTACTGTGAATATTAATGTCATATAAGGTGTTGTTTTATAGGCTTATAGATGTACTTTCATAGGCTCTCCCTGTGTCTAGAACAACAACAACAATACGATTAGAGTGCTGCTGTTGTCAATGACAACATTGAGCACTGTGAAACCAAATCAAAGCCAATGAGTAGAGTGAGGGGTCCATAAACAGTGTGAGCCAAAATCCGGGTGGTCAATAGCCTAAACATTGCATGGTGGAGAACCGTTATAATACTCTCCTGTTGATCAGACAAACACTCGCTGACTCTACTGTGCTTGATTTGTCAGATAGTAACAGTATTGTTATAGAAATATACATTGTATCTGTCGTTCTGATTATTATTAAGCTGTATATTGTTCTTTTCGTTTGCTTATAGAGATACGTTATCAAAAATGCCAATTTCTTTAGTACTGCTTTGTGACTTTACTGTTCAACCCGTTTAGAAGGCATAAACTAGTACTACATGCGTTTATGTACGTCATATTATAATCCTAAGGTGAATTGAATCCTCATGGGTTCGAATCCCGGTCGCGCTGATCTGAGAGTAAAATCTCGGACATTCAATGGACTGGTCATACGGAAAATGGTCTAAATTGCCTAACGGATTAAACATGTGGTAATAAAAGTGATAGATATCAACACAGTTGATTATTCACTATAATGCGTGTTTACTTTTTTTTTATATTTGCTTTAATAAATGTTCGCATCGTTGTAACTGTGTGTATATATTTAGTTTACAGGAATTCTTCTTTTAAAACATTTCTCCGCATTTAATTGTACATATTTTACATGTTATTCGCTTTAACATCTTCTCTTCCATTACATTTTCTTATATATTTGACGACTGCTATCAGAGCCCAACTTATAGTACTGGTTTATTTCTTTTCTGTAGTTTTCCAGTGTCTTCAGCAAGATCTTCCTGTGAGAGTGTTCTTATATAAATAGGATAGAACTCTACTATATTAAGATATATTGTTTATTTTGACTTTATTGAGACGTTTGATTTATTTTGACTATTTGGATATGTATTGCTTTGTATATTTTGACTATTTTGAGACTTATTATTTATTTCCTCTATATTGAGATTTATTTATTTATTTAACCTTATTTATTTTGATTTGTATTATTGAAAATTTTGAAAGTACTGGGTAACACTGTATAGTCCCTCAGTTTCAGTTTGATTAGAACTTTACGGTTATATTTGTGATTTGTAGTAATGCAGTAAATTATCAGTAATTGTTGGAGTAACTTTAATGATTTGTAAATGAAGAATAGCGAATGAAAAATAGCTTCTAATGTGGGATGAGCCGTTGGCTTGTTGTCAAGTTGTTTGACAGCAGATCGGTAGGTGTAGGATTCAGATCCAGTGCTATCCTCGTCACTGACATGCTATCGAGCCGGAAACTGACGTTAAACTGGCTTCTGACTTTTATTTTGGTGGTACGCGGCTAATTTCGGCTTTATTTCGTATTAGAGAGAATCTCATTTAACGTCTCTTACATCATCCTTGTATGAGGAAATGGACGTTAAACCTTTATTATTATTTAACGTCCCTGACATGAAACAGTAGCTATACCTTTATTATTGTTTTTATTATTTATATTCTTTCTAATTCACGTCATGACAAAACTATTGTGAGCTGTGTATTGTTGATTCTTCTGTAATTCTGTCAACATTTGTAATATTTGTGAATGTTTTCAGTACTTCAGTCAATATTTGTAATTTTTGAGGTTTTCAGTATTTCAGTCAACTTTTATAAAATAATAATAATAATATTGGTTTAATGTCCGTTTCCTCATCCAGAGATGATATTTGGGAATATTTTCAGTATTTCAGTCAATATTTGTAATATTTGTGAATGTTTTCAATATTTTAGTCAATATTTGTAATATTTAGGAATGATTTCAATATTTCTCTCAACATTTGTAATATTCGGGAATTATTTTAGTCAATATTTACAATAATTGAGAAGGTTTTGTGCTGTGTGTACCAAGCCAATGAGCCTTCAGTTCTCTGATATATGGTGCAATAGCATCATATTATTGTCTTTTTATTTAAATTTATCATAAAATATTCCATTTCGATGAAATGATAATCGACTGAAGATAATTTTTTTTTTTCATCTATACTATATTTTACGCTGTATGGTGTAGTGCTGTAATGGCTTCTGAACTTGACTGGCTAGTACAGTCGTTAAGAATGAATCTTTTAAGCTGCTCGTCTTAAAGTAGTGCAACTTTCTGAAGACAACATCAAACCTGAGTTGTTGCAATGTGGTCGTTTAATTTTTTATTAAATTTATTTAAAAGATTTTGCGTATGCTTGTATTGATGTTTTCTTTGAATTTGATTTCTTTCATTTTTGTCACATGTTTCGATTGATGTTATTACTCTGTAAAATTAACGTAATATGTTACTCTGTTACATATTTCTCTGATTAGTGAATCTCTTTTTATTATTACATTTCTAAATTATTCAAATTCTTCACATCTGCAATCATGTAGAAACATGTTCAACAGTAAAACAGATGCTTCAGAATTTGACGTCAGTTTTATATCTCAATAAGACATAGAGACACATCAGCGACGGACAAGTTTAAGAACCTGTAACCTCAGGTCCGCAGATAAACACCTAACTAAACTGACACGGTCAATTTAATCGAAATGTTATCTTAAAAATTATAGTCTGCAATAAATTAATATAAAATTAAATAGCAAAAGAATTTAATTTTAGAATATTTAGATTATAAATATTCTACACATATTTACTCGTTTATGGGTAAACTGGGTTGTTTTCTTAGAGAATGACGCTGCCCAGTAAATGTTCGTCGAAGCTGAGGAAGGGATAGGGTGCCCACCTCGTCATAAGCAGAATCCCCCAAGAGTAATGATAGATCAAAAGGAATGTTCTAGATGATTTAAAGATCTACTCGTATGTGGACATGAAAATGAAAGCGGAAGACAGAGAAGAGTGGAGGCGTTATATACAATGGACCTGCCAGTAGGCAGTGCACTAAGAGAGAGAGATATTTACTCGGTAATAATTGGGAGTGGATTAGGCCACAGTTTACAATTGGAATAAAATTATAACAAATAACAAACACTGAATTAATCAACTAAACAGTTCAACTCTGGGCAGCGTCAGCTGCAGCAGCTGTGGTGGAGTTTGCTTCACTGCGGGGTAACTCCTCTTCAGCTGCTTGGCTAGCGTGACCTCCAGTTGATTGACACCTAGGCTGGCGTGCAGACAGCAGCCTCTCAGCGTCAGCTAGACCAACCACAGACCTCGGTACATCGCACAGGTAGAACCTGACGTCCTATCAGATGTCACGACACAAAACACATGAAATGTTGCTAAGAGCTGGATCGATTGATTGATCACAATATTATCAGTGAATTTGATTAGTCATTGATAGATTGACTGATAGACTATAACAGTGTTACCACGTACTGACAATAGTCATTGATAGATTGTCAGACTGATTAATAGATCAATGCTATCCTATTACACTATCCTATCCTGTACCAACACGTTTAATTGGTGTTTATAGAGAGATTGATTGATTGATTCTTTGATAGGTTGGCATCACTGACATCGCCTTACGGACTGCCAGTGGCGATGTCGGTAGGGTACTCGACCGCGGATCAGTATGTGCGGGGTTCAAATCCTGGGCTCGCTCGTCACTGACATCGCTTTCGAGTGAGGAAACTGACGTTAACCTTAGCTTTACCAACTTTTTTGATATAACCAGTGTTGTCCTACAACAACTCTGTACTGAGGCGGGTGTAGTGATTGATTGACTGATTGATTGATAACAACAGTGTTACCCTACCACAACTCTGTACTGAGGCGGTGTGTAGTGATTGATTGACTGATTGATTGACTGATTGATTGACTGATTGATTGACTGATTGATTGACTGATTGATTGACTGATAACAACAGTGTTACCCTACCACAACTCTGTACTGAGTGGCTGCGATGAAGAGTTCTTGTATGACGGGATGTTTTAGGAGAGCTGGTAATGCTGCAGAGTCATCTTCTGCCTCTAGATCTCTATACACCGCTCTCAGTCTCTCCTGATAATCAATCAATCAATCAATCAAGAAACCAATCAATCAATCAAGAAACCAATCAATCAATCAAGAAACCAATCAATCAATCAATCAAGAAACCGATCCATAATTAATCACTCGCCCAGACATTCACTCAACACTAGCGAGATGATGAATTATTATTAATAGAAATTATCAATAGAAATTACCAATAGAAATTATTAATAGAAATTATTAATAGAAATTATTAATAGAAATTATTAATAAAAATTATTAATAAAAATTATTAATAAAAATTATTAATAAAAATTATTAATAGAAATAATTCTAAACGTTAACATAGAATCGATCGTTCGAGAAAAAACTAACAAATCATCATCATCATCATCTTTCCCTGAATCCCAGTTTATAACAAGGGTCGGGATTAAACTTTTCAATTCGTTTTAGAAAATGTTGTAGCAATTTCTGGAGCCCAGGCGCTCACTAACCGAATGCTCTTTCTGAAATGGGTTTAGATCTCAGTGCTTTACCTGTCCTTATTCTGGTTGGTGAAAAAACGAAGTAATAATACTAATAAAAACATATAAATAAAAATTAGTATTAATACTAATACCATACTATAATACTTATTAACAGTCAGAATACTATATCAAATATCAGAGTAAATAAATAGACTGAGAACCTACCAGTGAGATAGCCGAATGGTTAGAGCTCTCGCCTGTAGCCGTACAAAACCTGTGTCCATCACCTGCCAAATGTCTGCCGTGCTGTAGTACCTGTAGTAAAGCATCAATCAATCAATCAATCAACTGTCTGCTTGCTGCAGTACCTGTAGTAAAACATCAATCAATCAAATGTCTGCCGTGCTGCAGTACCTGTAGTAAAGCATCAATCAATGAATAATCTGTCTGCTTGCTGCAGTACCTGTAGTAAAACATCAATGAATCATTCATATGTCTTCCGTGCTACAGTACCTGTAGTAAAGCATCAATCAATCAATCAACGGAAGACAGTACCTGTAGTAAAGCATCAATCAACCAATCAACCAATCAATCAAATGTCTTTCATGCTGCAGTACCTGTGGAACAGCATCAATCAATTGAATTGACGCAATTGAAAAGACGACGTCAATATATAGTAGGATAGACGATAGACGATGTCAACTTGAATAGACGATGTCAACATACATGTATACTCCTACTAAAAAATTGTCATCATATATTAAAAATCTTATTCCAAAATCTTTTTGGATTACATCCTAACCACTGCGTTAATAACACACAGTACATACCCGTTGTAGCACTTCTATGTTTAATTATAACTGATACACTACACACAGTACATACCCGCTGTAGCACTCCTATGCTAATGGGTGACCCGCAGTTCTGAGCTGCCTCAAAGTCATCTGCAGTGCACGTCAATCTATCAATCAATAAACAGAGATCAATCAATCAATCAATCAATAAACAGAGATATAGCGATATAATCAATCAATAGCTGCGTAAACAGATGGACGAATTGATCAGCATAGAACAGGGCTAAATTAACCAGTCAAGTACTGCGTTAATTAATTAATTAATTAATTAATTAATATACATGTAAGTAAAACAGCTCAGAGTTTGGTCTGACAATCTACCACTCGTACAACTAACAATAAATCTAAAAAATTAGCGACTAATCAATCAGTCATTTCAATCATGGCATGATTGAAAAATTGAACAAATACAACAGCAAATAAATCACTAGCGGTTAACAGCTCAGCTGTTAACAGCTCAGCTGTTAACAGCTCAGCTGTTATCAGCTCAGCTGTTATCAGCTCAGCTAGTACTAGCTCAGCTGTTATTTGCTCAGCTGTTATTTGCTCAGCTGCAATTAGCTCATCTGTTATTTGCTCAGCTGTTATTTGCTCAGCACCTATTAGCTCAATGGAGACTAAGTACTAACCCAAAGTTATCTTTCTCCACATCATAGAGTACGTCAGTGGCTAGACGAATGGTTGGAAGTCTTGCAGCCTTTAGCAAGCTGAGAGCTCTAGATATGCCCTCCAGCCAGTCATAGCATGGGCAGAAGTACAGCAGCTACACGTACAACCAGGATAACACGTGCGTATAGAGTTAGAATGCAGCCTTTAGCAAGACTCTAAACATGCCATCCAATCAGTTGCATTACCTCATATGTACAATTTGCGTACCGTATACAAACATAAAACAGATGCTACTGCATGATATACATGTATAAATGTATATACGCATTATATATATATATATATATATATATATATATATATATATATATATATATATACATATATATATATATATATATATACAGAGAGAGAGAGAGAGAGGTGAAGAGTGACAAAGAGAGATAGAAATTGTTTCCATCAAAAACAACAGCAACTACCTGTTCATGAAAACATAGAACAACATACCATGTTAACGTAGTCCAATCTAGGCGGATCCACAGTGTTATCAGAGAAGAGAGTAAAGAAGGATTCACGCAGATGAGCCAAACGATCAAATCCAGTGCAGTAGTAGTCGAAGTCAGGTCCTAGCTGCTTCAACCACGAGTTCACCTGTACAATACAATAAAGTACCAATACAATACAATACCATAGTATATAATACAATACTATACAATATAATACACTACAATACAACACAATACAATTAATATGATACAATACAATCACTACAGTAAAACACTATAGAATACAATACACTATAATACTACAAAATATGTCAATACGCTATAGTATAGTATCACAAATACAGTACAATACAATACACTACAATCCATATGTTGACCATATCATATAATACTATTTACAATCCGTGTGACTGACTGATTGATAGATTGAGTGAGACACTGACAGGCTGATAACACATACAGCTCCATGCTGCTAAAGTAAAACAAAGCAGCCAATTGATTGCTTGACTGACTGATTGATTGAGACACCGACACTCAGGTAACACATACAGCTCTATGCTGCTCCAGTGAAACAAAGCCGGTGTTTGATTGGTCCATCTGCTGATAGAGGGCTAGTGCTTGCAGCAGATGATTGACAGATGGGAGGCGTGGCCACGGCTGAGCTGCCTCCAATAGGAACCGCCTCCAATCAATGTTCTCACCATCCACCGAGATATCATGAGCCAGAGCCTGAAGCTGAAATATAACGTCCATGATGACATCTTGCACTAGGTACACCCGTGAGGTGCTTGTGAGGAATATACCAATCGTAAGTTGCAGGGGACGTAACAGGCAACTAAGTAAGAACTGAAGATTGCAAAGAGAAGCCACATTTTTCGCATTTATATGCTACATTAAGTTGAAGAGAAGTCTTAGCCTTATTTAGATGAAGCGATTAAAGTCATTAAATAAATTTTTACTGCGAATAATAATTTGTACCTAGGACCTGACCTCTGCTGATCAAAAGAGAGAGAGAGCGAGAGAAAGAGAGAGAGAGAGAGAGAGAGAGAGCGAGAGAGAGAGAGAGAGTAGTAGGGTAAGGAGAGAGCTACTTTATCTTCTGATGCGTGTGTCCAGTCAGTAGGAAGCTGATCAGAGCCGTGAGCCAGAGAGCAGAGTGTTCTCAACACGTCCTTAAAACTACCCACTGATAGGCTGCCTTCAGGTGCTGCCATAGAGAACTGATCAATCAATCAATCAATCAATCTATCAATCAATCAATCAATAAATCCCGTCATCAATCAATCAATCAATAAATCCCGTCATCAATCAATCAATCTATCTATCTAAGTATCAATCACTCAGTCAATCAAACAATCGATCAGTCATCTTTACAGTAAATAAATCAATCAATCAAACAATTAACGATTCATTCGATCAATCAATAGATGAATCACTCGCACTAACAAACTAAGAAATAACAGATATCAATTTATCAAATAAAAAGAAGAGGAGAGGTGACGCCAAATAATCATAAAATGATATCATAGAGCAAGCACTACAGTTAAACCACGAATGAATGAATGAATACATGAATAACTGAATGAATGAATATATTAATGAATGAATAAATGATTCAATGATTGAATAAATGAATGAGTGAATGAATGATTGAACAAATGAACGAATGAATGAACAAATGAATGAATGAATGAATCAATCAATCAATAACCTGGTAGATGAGGTGGTTGAGCTGTGCCACAGTGAGGGTATCAGGCAGGAAATCCTCAGAGGGGTCAGGCTGGGCGGGGGGTGGAGGGCTCTCCACCACACGTATGTTCTGTACATATACAACACATCGTCCATCACAATATCTAGCACTGACACGACACTGACAAGAGTAACAGAATTTCGTCCATTGCTCAGATGTTACTATTACCTGCAGCTTTGTGATACTGCCACCTATGAACAACATTGAGAACTGGGTAAGATACTCGACCGCGAATCAGTATGTGCGGGGTCCCGTCACAGACATCGTTTTCGAGTGAGGAAACTGACGTTAACCGTAGCTTTTTTAGCTTTAACTCAAGTCTATATGATAGTTTATGGATTGATTGACTGATGGATTGATGAGTGATTGATTGATTGATTGATTAATTGACTGATTGATTGATTGATACCTGGTTAATAATGAATCGACCATGCTCTAGCTTCAGCTCAGTCTTTAGCTGTGACCCAGTCTCTATTGTGCTGCGTAGTACCTCACACATCTCATCAATACTACACACATACATACACATATACACATACAATCATACATACACATATATACACACATACACACTCACACATAGTCTCTATAGTGCTGCGTAGTACTTCACACATCTCATCAATACTACACACATACACACACATATACCCATACAATCATACATACACACATACATACATATAGTCTCTATAGTGCTGCGTAGTACCTCACACATCTCATCAATACTACACACATACATACACATATACACATACATACATGCATACACATACACACATACATACACATACACACCCATACGTATACACATACATACTCACACATAGTATCTATAGTGCTGCGTAGTACCTCACACATCTCATCAATACTACACACATACACACACATATACACATACAATCATACATACACATACATACACACATATAGTCTCTATATTGCTTCGTAGTACCTCACACATCTCATCAATACTACACACAAACATACATACATATACATACAAACACACATACATATACACACATGCATACATACACACACATACACACACATAGTCTCTATTGTGCTGCGTAGTACTTCACACATCTCATCAATAGTACACACGTACATACACAAACATATATACATACACATATATACGCACATACACACATACATACATACACACACATAGTCATATATAGACTCTATAGTACTCCGTAATACCTCACACATCTCACCAAAACTACATATACACATACACACATACACAAACACACATACAGACACATGCATACACTTTTACAGACACATATACTTGCATACATATGCTTACACACACATAGAGACAGATCCACACACATATACACACACAGTTCATTTTAATGCCAATTTCTTCATGAACAAGTACAGGAGTATAACACACTCGGGTGTCGAAGCAAAGGTTACATTATCGATCTGTCTATCGATGACTGATTGATTGACTTACTGATTGGTCAACTGACTGAGTGACTGACTGTTGACTGACTCATTGATTGACTGATTGATAGATATGCTAGAATGGAATGATTGATAGATAGATGACAGACAGACAGACAGACAGACAGACCGATAGATAGATAGATAGATAGAATGATAAACAGATAGACAGATTGATTGATTGATTGACTGATACCAGCGCATCTGAGTAAGGAACTCCCCACCCAGCCAATCATAGATATCGCTGTAGGTTCTCTCTACTGTATCATACAGCCTAGTGATAGCCTGGGCTCCCACAGCCTTTATCAACAGTAGACGTGCCTTAACCGCCGCACCTGTCCAATAATACAACAACTTGTTAAATCTCTGTACCGGTAGATAGAGTGTGTCAAAATCTCTCGATATAACAACTCTCTGTATCGCTACATACCCTCTTGATTGATAGCGGCGATGTATTGCTACATTCCCTCTTGATTGATAGCGGCGATGTATTGCTACATACCCTCTTGACTGATAGCGGAGAAATATTGCTACATACCCTCTTGATTGATAGCGGCGATGTATTGCTACATACCCTCTTGACTGATAGCGGAGAAGTATTGCTACATACCCTCTTGATTGATAGCGGCGATGTATTGCTACATACCCTCTTGATTGATAGCAGCGATATATTGCTACATACCCTCTTGACTGATAGCGGCGATGTATTCTCGTCTTCCTCTCTCTATATCTACTTGTCTCTGTCTCTCCTCTACCTCCTTTCTCTGCAACTCCTCCAGCTGCTCAGCTGTCAACAGCTGCAGCTCTGCTGCCGTCACTAAAAATATACAGTAAAATACAACAATACATCTAGCCAAATACAGTAAAATACAACAATACATCCAGCCAAATACAGTAAAATACGTCTAGCCAAACACAGTAAAATACAATACATCTGATGTAAAAGCTGATACAGCCAAATGTTAACGTCAGTTTCCTCACTCGAAAGCGATGTCAGTGACGGGAGAGCCCAGGATTTGAACCCAGCACATACTGATCCGCGGTCGAACATCTTACTGACATCGCCACCGGCTCCAGCCCAATGTACTCACAATAGCCAATAGTACAATACTAGCAAATCAATAAAATCTATTTAGCTAAATGCAGTCAAATACAATACATCTGATACTGTTATTAGCCAAATACATAGAAACAATACAATTTATCATTGTTTCGTTAGGAAGAAAAGCTGGATAAGCTGCGTCATAAGGAGAGATGATGTTGGAAATGTTCAAGACATCCACAACCACTACAACTAAGTTAAGAATGGCTCGCTGCAACATATGTAGCAACAGCCGATGTATTGGATGTTTGGTATGAAAGTGCTCATATCAAGCATTAGTAAAGTAATAAGTCAATTAATGAACCATATAAAGCTGCCAGAACTTTAACCAGAACTGTCTGCGTTCATTTTTATGGATTAAGGGTTTTACACACAAGTACAAATGACAGAGTTTTATGTCAATCTCTTCGCCGTCTTCAGTACTGAGCCTTAAGACAATGACATTTAGTTACTTCAATTCAATAATATCAGGCAAGTGCACAACACACTTCAGTTTATATGTTTAATGTATTCATATAAATATAAAGAGATCACAGAAGGAAGAGCGAAAGGAAAGAGAAACAGAGGCAGACCGAGATTAGGAATGTTCGATCATTTAAAGACCCACTCATATGTGGACATGAAAAGGAAAGCGGAAGACAGAGAAGAGTGGAGGCGTTATATACCATGGACCTGCCAGTAGGCAGTGCACTAAGAGAGAGAGATGAGTGGAGATGTTATATACCATGGACCTGCCAGTAGGCAGTGCACTAAGAGAGAGAGATGAGTGGAGATGTTATATACCATGGACCTGTCAGTAGGGAGTGCACTAAGAGAGAGAGATGAGTGGAGATGTTATATACCATGGACCTGTCAGTAGGCAGTGCACTAAGAGAGAGAGATGAGTGGAGATGTTATATACCATGGACCTGTCAGTAGGCAGTGCACTAAGAGAGAGAGATGAGTGGAGATGTTATATACCATGGACCTGTCAGTAGGCAGTGCACTAAGAGAGAGAGATGAGTGGAGATGTTATATACCATGGACCTGTCAGTAGGCAGTGCACTAAGAGAGATGAATGGAGAGGTTATATACCATGGACCTGTCAGTAGGGAGTGCACTAAGAGAGACACATAAATATGATTAAAGTAATTAGACATATAAATTGAGTAGCTTACGGCCTCCAAGGCCCACAGCTTTAGCGTCTTTACCCTTGCCGCCCTTGTCAGGTCCAGAGCCCTTCTTATCCTTGCCCTTACCCTTCTTAGCCTGCTCACCCGGGGGCTGAGCCCAGGCTGCTTGCTGCTCCACCTCTGATAGTATCTGTCAATCAATCAATAATAAGCTTCACCTCTGATAATATCTATCAATCAATCAGTAATAAGCTCCACCTCTGATAATATCTATCAATCAGTAATCTCAATAATTAATCTATCAATCAATCATTATTCTAATTAATTAAGCTATCAATCAATCATTGATCTCAATAGTTAATCTGTCAAACAATCAATCAGAATTTAGCATCCGTTGCTAGCTACATGGCAATGTCAGGGACGTCCCAAGCAGATTTGACATCAGCAGACGCCAAAGCATCACACCAAATAATCAGTAAAAAGATCAACACGTCAATTAACAATCAATCAATCACAGCATAAATTACGTATCATTAGGTATGCAGGCGTTTCTTGGCTATGTCAGTATGCTAGCAATAATAAGTATTACTTGTTTATTTGTTCTTTATTATTATTCATCGTCATTATAATTATAGTTATTCATATATCTGCTTCTTTATTCGTCACCATCAGACAGCAGAAAACAAAAACACAATAATCAAAATAATAATAAATAAAAAAGCAATGCTAACATGGGACATAATAGTAAGCATTCAACATAAGCGACCACCAGTTATACAGATTTATTCGTGTCTATATCACACACTGTGTCTATATCACACACTGTGTCTATATCACACACTGTGTCTATATCATGTACAAATCTTGTAAAGCTAACGTTAACGTCAGTTTCCTCACTCGAAAGCGAAGTCAGTGACGGGCGAGCCCAGGATTTGAACACCGCATATACTGATCCGCGGTCGAGTATCTTACCGACTTCGCCACCGACTCCAGCCATAAACGACCACCAGTTTGACAGATGTACTCTTTATTATTCTTATAGCTCTTATTGGAAAAGTCTCCAATAGGGGATTGGCTGGTGGTGCGGTGTAGGACATGGAGGATTTGTGACAGTCCATCCGTATCCCGACCCTAGTTAAACCGGGATTCAAGGGAAGATGATGATGATGATGATGATGATGATGATGATGATGATGATGATGATTATTATTATTATTATTATTATTATTATTATATTTATAATTTCTAGCTGTCAACACTTAATAAGATCATACAGTCCTATCCACACAGTTGACAGCACTACTGTACTGATCACTTATGAGCCTCAGATCACTCCTGTCCACCCCTCCCCCCTGTCTCCCACCCTCCTGACCTCTACCCGACCTTGAACCTCTTCCTCCTTCATGTCTAGTGGAGGCAGGAATTAGTGGCACTCTAAATCAATCAATCAATCAATCAGTCAGTCAGTCAATCAATTAATCAATTAAATAATTAATCAATCAAGTAAATAAAATAAAATAAATTAAATCAAATAAATTAAATAATTAAAGTAATTAATCAATCAAGTAACTGATCAATAAATTAGTTAAACAATCAATCAATCAATCAAATAGTCAAACAATCGAACAACCCAGCATTCGAGAAGCCCATTAATAGACTCATGTCATACCATCGACTTAAATATCAAAGAAACAACGTGTTTAGAGTTCTGTGTGAAACCTACAGCAAACTAAATCCTGGAATTGATTTAATGGTAGATAAGTGTGTTAAATTTCAAGGTTCAGAAACACAAATCCTCTCTTCAAGACAACTCGACAAACTCGAGCTACCGTCACAAAGATCACGTTACTCATCTCTGTGTTGATGATAGCCACTGCATTGTCTCACGATGTCCCACTGGATATCAGTAGGTGCGAGGTTCAAATCTCTCCCTGTAAACTAAGAAGCTGTAGAGGGAGAATCCTGACGTCAAAACATCAGAGATAAGAATATATACGAGACACTAGAGGCAACAGCAGAGTAGCCCAGCAGCTAACCTGCGCCCAGCTGCTAGCGCCTCGGCTTCAGCAGCTGCCTCAGCTGCTCGACGTCTGCGAGAGCTGCTGCGAGAGCTGCTGCTGTGCTGAGACAGCTGAGAGCTTGACTGCTGTAGCCTGTCAGCTGAGCAACATGTGGCTGGCAGCTAGGGACAATCAATCAATCAATCAATCTATCAATCAGTCAGTCAGTCAGTCAATCAATCAACCAGCTAACCAATAAATCAATCCGTAAATCAATCAATCAGTCAGTCAGTCAGTCAATAAATTAATCAGTCAGTTATTCAATCAAACAATCAGTCAGTCAGTCGTCAGTCAAACAATCAACCCGTAAATCAATCAATCAGTCAGTCAATCAATCAGTCAGTCGGTCAGTCAGTCACGCAAGCAATCAGTGAGTCAGTCAGTTAGTCAACCAATAAATCAATCAATTAGTCAGTCAATCAATCAATCAGTCAGTAGTCAGTTAATTAGTCAGTCAAGCAGAAAATTATCAGCCAGTTAATCAATCAATTAATCATTCAGTCAGTTAGTCAATCAATCAATTCCAGTAAGTCTGCAGAGATCATAAATCATTACTCTATCAGAGAACAGAGAACAAGAGCAAGGAGTGATATCAGAGGCGAGAGAGAGAGAGTGAGTGAGAGAGAGAGAGAGGTACGGAGAGAATACCTCTAGCACAGGTAGGCGTGGCCTATCCACAGGGGCGGGGTCAGGAATTCTACCCTCCATACCAGCGTAGTAGTCCTTCAGCAGTCTGACAGTGTCGTGATAGCGATCTAGCTCCGCCTACAATCAATCAATCAATCAATTAATGACAGTGTCCTGATAGCGATGAAGCTCCGCCTATAATCAATCAATGACTGACAGTGTCCTGATAGCGATGAAGCTCCGCCTACAATCAATCAATCAATCAATGACTGATAGTGTCCTGATAGCGATCAAGCTCCGCCTACAATCAATCAATCAAGCACTCAAATATCAACTATTATTTACGTATATTAATAGACAGACAGAATCACTCTTTTATCTCATCGTACGCCGCACTCGCGTGGTTAAATTCGCCGTGAAATTCGACCGATTGATTGAGTGACTGATTGATTGATCGATACAGACCTGCATGAGTGAAGTGTATAGATTAACGGCTAGAGCCACGTGATCTTCGAGCCAGCCATTGCTGATGACGCAGGCTCTCTCTTGTTCGGCCTGCAGCTTGCGCTCGTCGCTGATGGACCATAGAGTGTCTCTGAGGTCGTCGACCCTCTGATGTAGGTCAGCCCTTACGTCAGGGTCGTCTCTCAGTCTGCAGTCAACTGCGTTAAAATCCTCCACAATCAATCAATCAATCAAATAATCAATCAATCACGTCAGGGTCGTCCCTGAGTCTGCAGTCCACCGCGTTAAGATCCTCCAAAATCAATCAATCAATCAATCAATTAATTAATTAAATCCTCCACAATTAATCAGTTAATTAAATCCTCCACAATTAATCAATCAATCAATTAAATCCTTCACAATCAATCAATCAATCTAATAATTAAATCCTCCACAATCAATTAATTAATCAATCAATCTATTATAAAACAAAATAAACAGTCAATCAATTAATAACATCCTCCACAATCAATCAATCGATCAATTTATTACACCAAACAGCCAATTAATAAAAGCCTCCAGAATCAATAAAATATGATCCCAGTCGGATTGTCCTAACAGTATCCTTGCAATAAGGAAATAGACGTTAAAATGAGCCTTGTAGCTTTGTCGTACAAAGCTTATAGTTTGAAATAAATAAATAATGTAGAGCGATTGTTACAGAAGTACGAACCATTTGCCAGCAGTAGAGGAACTGCTGCATGTTGTCAGGTCTCTTTAGATATTCCGCAAAGTCTATCCTACAATAGCACAGTGAGCTGATCAATCAATAAATTAATCAAACCACCAATCAATCAATCAAACCACCAATCAATCAATTAATCAAACCACCATTCAATCAATCAAACCACCAATCAAATAATCAATCAATCAATTAATCAATCAAACCACCAATCAATCAATCAAACCACCAATCAATCAATCAAACCACCAATCAGTCAGTCAATCAAACCACCAATCAATCAATCAATCAAACCACCAATCAGTCAGTCAATCAAACCACCAATCAATCAATCAAACCACCAATCAGTCAATCAATCAAACCACTAATCAATCAATCGATCAATCAAACCACCAATCAATCAATCAGTCAATCAATCTTTAAATATTCCACAAAGTCTCTCCTACAGTGGCACAGTGAGATAATCAATCAATCAATTAAACCATCAAGCAATCTATCAACCAATCAATCAGTCAATCAATCTTTAGATATGCCGCAAAGTCTATCCTACAGCGACACACAGAGATGATCAATCAATCATTCCATTAATCAATCTATCAATAAATACATTTATTAATCAATTTATCAAACAATAAACAGTCAGATTATCTATTCTCTGCCAAAAAGAGCAGATTCTGCGAGAGTAAAGTTCAACTTCAGTTCGACATCAGATGTCAGAAACGGGAAGATCTGAACCCACAGATCAGGGTTTGCACTACATCAATCAATCAATAAAGAAAAAATTAATAAATCAATCAATCAAATAAACAATCAATCAGTCAGCCAAGCAAATAATCAATCAAACAATCAATCAATCAAACAAACAATCAATCAGTCAGTGAGTCAAGCAAACAATCAATCAACCAATCAATCAATCAAACAATCAATCAATCAAGCAGGCAAACAATCAATTAATCAATCAATCAATCAGTGAAGACCTGATTTGGTTGAGATAGCAGATAACTTCGTGCCTCTCATCTCTCAACCCCTCTAGAATTCTCTTATCACTTCTAACATACGTCTCCTCTAATCTTCTCCACAGGTCAACCAATAGGTGTGCCAACTCCTGCAATCAATCAATCAATCGATAAAATCATCTGAAAGTTACTGATTGATTAGTTTATTCTGTAAGATAATTCGTAACTGAGCCAACCAACTCAACAGCTACAAGAATCTATTAGTGATTACGACTCGGAATATAAAATTGCCAATATTATAAATATAAAACACTTGCTTCTGTCAAATTTAAGAGTGGCCACGTTATTGATAAACTAGAGGTAAGATATAACACTAACAGAGGATGAAGGTATCTCTCTCTATCTCAAAGGTTAATAGCACTAACACGGTCAATGGCTTAGAGCTATAACACTAACAAAGGGTCAAAGGTTAATAGACATAACACTATGTCTGGGTCAAAGCTTAATATAATACAAACAGGGTCAGAGGTTAAGAGATATACAAACAGGGTCAAAGGTTAAGAGATATAATACTAACAGGGTCAAAGATTAAGAGATACAATACTAACAGGGTCAATGGGTCGGGAGACATAGACCCAATCCACAGCTCCAGGCTCAGGACCAGGAGGTTCCTCCGGGATCTCTTCCGTCTTCTTCTTTCCTCCCTTCTTCTTGTCTCCCTTATCTACCCGGCAATCGATCAATTGTTTCACCTTCAAACTTTTCATTTGTTATCTCGTCATAATAGTATTAAATAAAAACAAACTTAGCTAGCATATAAATAAGAGAAATAAGAAGAAGAAGGAGAAGAAGAAGAAGATAAGAAGGTTAGAAGAAGACAAATTTATTAATTAATTCATTCACTTATCACTTCGTCAATCAGTCAAAATAAATAATCTATCACTAAATAAACGTCTCTCAATCTATCAATTAAATCATGATCTACAAATAAAGTACTGAGTCAACCTAGCAATAGATTCGTCAACCGGTCAATCAATCTACCAAAAACTTTATTGATCAATTCATGAACTACATCAGTCAATCAGCAACAACTGAGTTAATATCAGCCAATTCAGTGGAAAGAGAGAAGACGATAGGGAAAGAGAGAAAAGAGAAAACAACCTTAGAGAATAACCGATATTATTCAGTTATTATTCAGTTATTATTCAGCGACGATATTTTAAATGCCACGCATAAACACAATGTAAGAGCACAAGTGATAAATCGACCCACCTTCGGCGCTCTTGTTGTTGTTGTTAGCTCCCTTGTTCTCCTTCTTCTTGCTCTTACCACCAGCCTCATCTACATCAGACACACACCACAATCATAGAGAGGGGAGGAGGGGGAGAGAGGGGAATAGAAGCTTTAAAGATCAAAACTTTGCGAAGTGCCATTCTCTCTTATCTCTTCAGTGCACTGCCAAGTGGCAGGTTCAAGGGTACATATTCATACTCAAAATCTATTTTCTCGCTCCATAAGAGCACTCCTTAGATCAACAAGTTAATCTCTTCACAAAGTCTATGCCTTATCATACCTTATGTTGCCTACAGCTTGGGAAAAATATGGCTAAGTGCCATTAGGATACTGATATAAACTGAATCAGAAGCAAACGTTAAAGGCGATAAGAACTACCACGTCAGGTGAACCCCAAATCATACAGCTGCAAGTAAAAAGCTTTCTAAACATAACGCATGCCCTAAAATGACACTCATTTTAAAATTACAGTCACCAAAATCTGTTCATTCTGCAATACTAATTAATGGAAGGAGGGAAATGCAAATGGCAAATAACAGCAAATAGGTTAGGACAATGTGTAGACACGTGCGGCGCGTCATGGTAAAGTAAAACTAACGTTAACGTCAGTTTCCTCACTCTGAAGTGATGTCAGTGACGGGCGAGCCCAGGATTTGAACCACGCACATACTGATCCGCGGTCGAGTGTCGTACTGACTTCGCCACTGGCTCCAGCCACTGGTGATATTCCATTGACCGAGTGATTTATGTCATATGTGTACAACTAGATGAACAAGTTTAAGATACTGACGACTTGTGAGTCAATACATTGAGAGAGAGATGAGACAACCTCTACTACCGACATTCTGTAGACCTGAATCTCCCTTAGAGTCCGCCTTCTGTTCAACAATGCAACAATACATATTGTATTGTATTGTTGTATTGTTGTGACAATACAACAATACAATACAACAATAGATACACGACAATACAACAATACGTGCAAGACAATACAAAAAGAGAGATGATTTGAGAATAAACCAACTAAAACTGACTTTGCTTCTTAAAATTCCATTGACGCAATACAGAGGAATACAAAGAGAAAACACCTCAGAGTAGTTAAGTATTCTAAGCAGTATCTAGTATATGGACCTGCTATTAGTCAGTATGTAACTCGACAATCAACAAGCGTTACCTGATCAGAAGAATTAGGATCAGCTTCCATCAAGAGTTCCTTCTCTCTCTCTTCTTCCATCTGCCTCTCTCTCTCCAGTTCTGCCTGTCTCTCTCTCTCTTTCTCCGCCTCTGCCTTCTGTGAAAGGATCAACAACCGTGAAATGAGTGGTTGATTGACTAACTGACTGACACACTGACTGACTAGCTGCCTGATAGACTGCCTAACTAACTGACTGCCTAGCTGATTGACTTACAGTCTAACTGACTGACTAACTGTCTAGCTGTCAGACTGACTGACTGACTAACTGACTGACTGATTGACTGACTATCACATAACTTGTTGATCTATGGGGTGCACCTCTTTGTTCTTGAAAGCAGTCTAGAGAGCTTTGAGAAGGAATATTTACCTTAGACCTGCCACTAAGGAACATTAGAGCGAAAGAGAGAGATAGAGAGAGAGAGGGAGAAAGAGAGAGATAGAGAGAGAGAGATAGAGAGAGCGATAGGGAGAGAGAGAGAGAGAGAGAGAGAGAGAGAGAATGAGTGTGAGAGAGACGGCAAGAGAGAGAGAGAGAGAGATAGGGATAGAGAGAGATAGAGAGAGAGTGTGAGAGAGAGACGGAAAGAGAGAGAGAGAGAGATGGGGAGAGAGAGATAGAGTGAGAGAGAGGTACCGTACCGCACGTAGCACTCGATCAATCAGTTTTTCAGCCTTGGCCCCTACACACACGTCAGGCTCAGAGCCGTCGAGTCTCTCTACAGTGATACCAGATAAATGAGAAAACCACTCGAGCACCTCGACTGATTGTACGTTATAGGCTGTCAACCTGTAGAGCACAACAACAACAATACACAACAACAACAACAATAATGCATAACAACAACAACAGTACACAACAACAACAACAACAATAATACACAACAACAACAACATTAATGACAACAATACACAACAACAAAAACAATACATGAAAAACACAATAACAACTATACACAACAAACACAACAACAATATAAAAAAACAATACCGTAACATTGTATATACAGTACCCCATTGTATTATATTGCACCGTATTGTACACTCTTGCAATATACTGTACTACTGTATATTATGGTATATACGTTACAGTATGGAACTTAAACACTTCCTAGTCCATAATTGTGTGAATACTCTTCGTATGCATCTTACATAAAGAGTGATTAGAAGTAAGAGCACTAAATGTCAATTAGTCTCTCACAGTGCACTGCCTACTGGCAGGTTCATGGTATATGACGCCTCCACTCTTCTCTGTCTTCCACCTTCCTCTTCATTTCCACATATATTTAAATCATCTAACATGCCAAATCTCCGCCTGCCCCTGCCACTTTTTGCCTCCATTCTACCTTCTATGACCAACTATAACTATATTTTATATTATATATTCCACAGATCTGATAGACAAACCTGTTTACAATGCTTTGACCTGCTGTCCTACCAGATGTATCACCCTGTATCGCTGTCTGTACCTCTCCCTCTTCCTCATTTTGTTCTTCCTCCCCCTCTCCCCCACTCAACGACCCACTGATCTTTCTCTCAACAGCTGCGCTTTCAACAGCAGCTGCTTCTTCAGCTGCTGCAGCTGCTTCTTCAGCTGCTTCAGCTGTGCTAGCAGCTTCAGCGAGAGTGGCAGCTGAGCTAGCAGCTGCTCGAAATTCACTTTCTTCTGCCTCCGTGATAGCAGCAACTTCTGCATCAACACGAGCTGAAATAAAATATAACTTCTGCATCAAGACGAGATGAAATAAAATATAATAATAATTTCTGCTTTAACAAGAGCTGAAATAAAATATAATAATATCTTCTGCACCAACACGAGAAGAAATAAAATAAAAAATGTCTTCTGCATCAATCTCTCTCTCTTAGTGCACTGCCTACTGGCAGGTCCATGGTATATAACGCCTCCACTCTTCTCTGTCTTCCGCCTTCCTCTTCATTTCCACATATGAGTGGGTCTTTAAATCATCTAACATACCTAATCTCGGCCTGCCCCTGCCTCTTTTTCCTTCCATTCTACCTTCTATGACCTCTTTTAATAGACCTTCCCCCCTTAGAATGTGTCCTATCCATCTCTTCTTCCTATTTCTTAATACATTTATCAACTGTCTATCTGTGCCAACTCTCTCCAGGACTTCCCCATTTGTAACTTTTTGAGTCCAGCTAATCCTCTCCATTCTTCTCCAAATCCACATTTCCAATGCTTCCAGTTTCCTAATATCTTCCTTCCTTAAGGTCCATGTTTCACATCCATACAATAGCGTGCTCCAAACCAAAGTTTTCACTATCTTTATCTTTGTGTCTTTCTTTAGACTTCTTGTTAGTAGTTCTTTTCTACTAACAAAGGCCGCTTTCGCTTGTGCAATTCTACTGCATATTTCCGTCTCACATTTCCCATCATCGGTTATAGTATGACCCAAATATTTGAAACTCCTTACCTGTTCCAATTTCGTACCATTTATTGTGATATTAACTTCACCTTTATTATTGGGCACTCTCATAACCTTGGTCTTTTTTATATTAATCTTCATGCCATATCTTAATGACGTATCATTCAGCCTATCCATTATCTTCTGCAATCCAATCTCGCTGCCCGCTACCATTCCTTGGTCATCTGCACACCGTACGTCTTGTAACAAATTAACTCCTACTTTTATTCCTTCTTCCAAGTCTTCTATGGCTTCCTCCATCATTGCATGAGCTGTAAATAATGCAAATAAGCGTTGTAAAAAATACACAAACAAACAACCTTCCTCTCACCTAACTGTGCAGCTCTATCCAGACACATTTCATCTTCCACCTCCACAATCAAAATCAAATCCAGCCCACTGGGGGGAGGCTGGGGAGCCTGGGGCTCAACCACCCCCCTCACCAATCTGGATTCATCCAGTTTGGGGCGCTTGACCTTCACCTTGTCCTCTGCGTGGACGCTAGTGACAGGCTGAAGGTCACTAGGCAGATGCTCGCACGGCTCCGTCTCATCCGGTTTATACGGGTCGTAACCGGTTAGAGCTCGTTCTAGCAGGTACGCCTGGCGCTGATTGGTTGGGAAACCGTCGAGCAGCCAACCGGTTCCATCTGGTAACGATCTGTTTGTAAACAAAATATAATGTAAACATTTTGTAGTTTTCTAGAAAAAGCTGACAAAGCTAACGTTAACGTCAGTTTCCTCACTCGAAAGTGATGTCAGTGACCGGCGAGCCCAAGATTTGAACCCCGCACATACTGATCTGAAGTAGAATATCTTACCGACATCGCCACTGGCTCCAGCCTGTAATCTATGATTAAGAACTGTCAATAAATAATATATAGTACTAAATAAAATATATATTTATTTATTAAAAGAAGAAGTATTCGTTTAACAATTTAAAAAACAATTTAATAAATGAAGAGCTCAACAACACAAACATTACATTTAATATTTTTCGTGATCATAGCTTGACTTGCGCCGGGCAGTAAATACGAAATATCAAAAGAAGTTTAATTTCATTCACTTTCATAGAGTCATAACTGATTCAATGTCCACTAATCAATGACACATTATATCACCATTACTTCTATTTTTACCCATGACAGCATTTAGCACCACACCTGATAGCTTGGACGACGATGTCTACGAGTAGCGAGTCATCGACAGTGTTACCACTCTGCACGGCATCAAATGCTCGCTCACCCAGCCTGGCTCTTTCTGTGGCGTAGACCTGGTAACACTCGGCAGCTGTGGGCGGAGCCTCCAGCCTAACGGCTGAGCCACTGCTGTCATCTGTTGACACTGCGACGTTATAATACAATACATTACTAATACAATACAATAAGTATAATAAAATACATTATAATACAATATATTCTACTACAATATGTACTACTATAATACATTATAATACAATTTATTATAATACACGCCATTAAAATGCACTAAATAAAGAGCCAGTGATATCGCTTTCGAGTGAGGAAACTGATGTTAACATTAGCTCATTTTAGCATTCAATTAAACCAGAGACTATACTCAGAGAGTATTACAGCGTATGACTGAGAGAGTCATATTACGCTGTAATACGTATCATAGTTCTAACTAACAGCTAGAGACTGACCTGTCAATCCATCCTGAACCACGCCTACTTCCAAGCCTTTATCTCCGCCCACTGCCTCGCCCGTGCTATCATCAGCGGCTGCTGCTGAGCTAGTGGGAGACTTTGATGACTCTGACTTCTTCCTACCACTCTCTCCTTCCTTCTGTCCCTTTCCCTTCCCCTGTGTCTGCCCCTGTGTCTGCCCCTGTGTCTGCCCCTGTATCTGCCCCTGTGTCTGTCCCTGTGCTTCTTCTTGTCCCTGTTTCTCTTCCTCCTGCACTATCTTACCGTCACTGCCCTTTGAAGATCCTGGCCCCGCCTCCTCCTGTGACTCCGCCCTCTCCTGGGAGGTCTTAGCCAATATACACGCCTCCTGCAGAGCTGTAGACGCCTCCTCCTCTTCTTCTTTATGTTCTTCTTGTTCTGCTGATTCTACATGTTCTGCAGAAGTCACCCCTGTGCATTCAGCCTGCTGCATACAACAGTAGTAGAGAACGCAATAATAGAGCCATTTGCTCACATTATACAGCTATGAATAATAAAATTGTCAAAGAAGAGAGAGATTAGTGGAGCGTTATATACCATGGACCTGCCAGTAGGCAGTACAATAAGAGAGAGAGAGAGAGTGAATTGTAAAGGCGTTATATATACCATGGACCTGCCAGTAGGCTGTGCACTAAGAGAGAGAGAGAGGGAGAGAGAGAGGGACAGAGAGAGAGAGAGAGAGAGATTCCAGTAATAATTAAGCCCAGCTGAAACGATAGCGGGTCGGTAAAGTGTTTGACAGCAGATCAGTACGTGTAGGATTCAAATTCAGTGCTCTCCAGTCACTCGCATGCTATGGAGCAGGAAACTGACGTTAAACTTGGCTTTAGCTCTATGTTAGAGATATACAGCAGAAACCTGCTAAGTGTTTGACAGCGGATCAGTAGGTGTAGAACTCAAATCCAGTGCTCTCCAGTCACTGGCACGCTATAGAGTAGGAAACTGACGTTAAACTTGGGTCAAAGCTTTATGTTAGAGATATACAGTACAGAAATCTGTTGCTGCTCAAACGTGATCTCTATCATTTCTCGTTGTTTATAGGCCTCCACAGCACAGGCGACCAACTCATCTACGTTCAGTACAGACAGCCTGTGATCTGATCAATCAATCAATCAATCATCAGCTCTCTATCGAACGAGAATATAAAACTTCTTATCACTCAGAGGATTGAGTATGAGATACATAGTTGGAATCAATAGTAAGAGAAACAGTAAAGCAGTGGATGGTTAATGTTATATTAGTGACTGCTAACTAGGGGGCGTGATAGACGTTAAAGCATCTGACACAGTGTTTAAGAGTTGAATTCATCATCATCTTCTATTCTTGAATCCCTGATTAACTGGGGTCGGGATACGAATAGACCTTCCCCAATCCTCTATGACCTACACCGCATCATCAGTCAATTTCCTGTAAAGTTTAGCCTTTGTTTAAGAACATTTTGTAGCAATCGTTGGAGCCAAGGCTCATACTAGCCAAATATTCTTTCAGACGCTAGGTTTTGAAATAAGTGCTTTGTCGCCCTTTAACGAACACATGCAGTCAACGGTTAGTGCATTCTTCAGCTAACCCGAACACAACATGGGTGAATTAATTTCCTTTAGAATTAGAATCCATTTGCTGCTTCATTTCAACCAGATTAAATCACATGTTACCAGAGAGCAAAGGACCAAGGCACAAATATCTAAAAAACATTAGCACTATTAGCATTAATTGAGTTCATCATCATCATCATCATCATCATCATCATCATCCCTTGAATCCCAGTTTAACTAGGGTCGGGATACAAAGAGACTGTCTCAAATCCTCTCTGTCTTACATCACACCACCAGCCAATCCTCTATTTGAGACTTTTCCATTCGTTTAAATTTTTGTAGCAATTTAAATCAATTAGTAACTAATAATAAATTAGATATCTACTAAGGTCATGAGTAAAACCATACTCACACTGGGCAAGCAGACGGCAGACTGTGGATTTCCCAGAAAGGGGTTTTCCCAGAACACAGCCTTTTATTGGATAGGGCGGGAAAACAGGCAATTCAACTTCCTAATAGGCAGAGCAAACAAACGAGTTCAAATGCAGAATTGATATGAGTCTAAATTATGTATTTATTGAGAGCCGGCTTACATGCCACTCAAAGTCCTCCTCATTATCATAGAAAATTCTGTAATTTAATATTTTAATAAAAATTAAAATAATCAGTAATTAAGGTTTTATTGCTTTTAGTGTTTTGATTTAACAATTAAATTACTCGATTAATTCGTTATTAATCCATCTCCTGACCCTAGTTAAACTGAGAGTTAATGGTAGATGATGATGATTCTTGATCCGTCTATCAACCCCCTCGTAGTCTTCGTTGCTCTAGTAAAAACCTTCAATCATTCCATTCGTGCCATTCATTCACTCATTCATTCACGCAATCATTCATTCATTCACTCATTCATTCACTCATTCTTTCAGCACACACCTTAAATGTCTACCACATGTCGTTCATTCATTCATTCATTCATTCATTCATTCATTCGTTCATTCATTCACTCATTCATTCATTCATTCAGTACACACCAGGCGAGGATGAGAGAATTCATAGAGTCGCTGCAGGACGTGACACAGTATGACCCCTGCACTGGGCGGTCCACAAATCTCCACCCCCTCTGGTACTGACCAATCACCAGTCATCGTCTGAAACATTTGCATAATTGCATTTGTATGGGCTAGCAATTAGGCAAATATTGGTAAACAACCGACAATTAGATAGATAGATAGATAATATGTTTATTTCTCAGCAAAGACACAAAATGCGCATGCGACATGCAATGCCTCAACAGCAATTAGCAAAATAAAGAAAAAGTAAAAGAAAAAAAAGTAAAAGTAAAAAATTAAAGAAAAGTAAAGCTTTACTTCTCAACATTCATAAGCTCAGCAACGGTTGCTCATAGCAATGATGTCAATCAATCACACTCAGTCAGTTCTTCCATTGGCAGATAAAGACTTTGCTAATAAATTATACGTTATTTATTTCTTTGATTGATTGATTGACTGATTGATTGGTGGATTGATTGATTTGTAGATTGATTGACTGAATGCTAAATAACGATCTTGCATCGTTGTAAATGTTAGTCAAAATAAACATTCAATTGGAAACCTAACCCCAGTATAATTAGGCTGAAATTCTAAAAATCCCATAGTAGAAATTATACTATATTCTCAATATTACAACTTAAAATAGGCTACTTATTGTTTCAAAGGGCAGTGTTACTAACATTTAGTTATTAAAAGCATATTGCTAATGATATTGGTTACCAGTATTAAGGAAATAGATCAGTTCGGTAATTGAAAACATAATCTGTTGCATGTTAACACTGGTTTGTTTATGTTGACATCTGATACATATAGTTACATGTAAATGTAAAGGGTCTACATTATAACTTCGTTATAATGCATGCATATCGTTATAATGGGTGTCAGAGTTAAACTATACGTGGTAAGTTGTTCTTTAATTAACATCCGTATAGTAGATTGCAAAGTAAATAACATTTCTAAAGAAAACTTGTATTAGAAATTTTATGAGGAACTAGTACTTTTCAATGGTATTCTATGAAGTGTTTACGTTTTCTTGTCCACTGTTTACATTTGGTGTCCCCGATGTTCTATTTATAGCTATTACCAAAAAGATCTATTATACACATAACATAACATAACAACAACTAGGGTGCTACAGCCTATGGTCATCAATGACAACATCGAGCAATGAAATTAATACTACCAAATATTCACTCATGTCCATTTCATTGAGCAGATCCACTTTCTGAGCGTCAGCAGCTGATTGGTCGACGCTTAGTTCATGATCGACGTATTTTAGAGGCGAGTCGTAGACAGGCTGACCTGAGATAAATATCGCCGTCCAATCACGCATCAGCTTCGCTGGTACTTGTCTAAACAATCACAATGAAAAATCAGAAATACAGAATATCTATTTCAAAAAGAAGCAAATGATATATCTAGTGGTAAAAGAGGCAAAGGATATATATAATTCTAAAAGAGGTTATTGCCTAATTTACAGCGAACAAGAGAATCAAACTGCTGAATGGGAAAAGCATAGAGGTATTAGCAAGTAATAGCACCAGAGTGAAAGAGGGAGAGATAGAGAGTGATAGACAGAGACACGCAGAGAAAGAGAGAGAGACAGATAGAGAGAGAGAGACAGACAGATAGACTGAGAGATAGAGGGACAGAGATATAGAGAGACAGGTAGAGAGCGAGAGAGAGAGAGACAGACAGATACAGAGAGAGAAAGAGAGACAGATAGAGAGTGCTATACAGAGAGACAGAGAGACAGACAAACAGATACAGAGAGCGAGAGAGACAGAGAGAGAGAGAGAGACACAGACCCACAGGACATTTCTCTGTAGAGAGACACAACAAAGGAGAAGTCTATGAGATCACTGACGACCTGCTGACAGTATGTGTAGTTGTGCCACTGCTTCTCTCTACGTCTCTCTGCCAGTATGCTTGCGTGTAGCTCTCTCTCCCTCTCCATCTCTTCCTTCCTAGCCTCTTGCTCCTGTCTAACCAGTTCCTGCAGTGTAACAAAGTTAATATTACACAACAATTCGAAATCTCTCTCTATCTCTCTCTCCTAGTGCACTGCCTACTGGCAGGTCCATGGTATACAACGCCTCCACTCATCTCTCTCTCTCTTTCTCTCTTAGTGCACTGCCTATTGGCAGGTCCATGGTATATAACGTCTCCACTATTCTCTCTCTCTTCCGCTTTCCTCTTCATGTCCACATAAGAGTGGATCTTTAAATCATCTCTCATACCTAGTCTCAGTCTGCCTCTGCTTCTTCGTTTCATTTTACCTTCTATCAAGTTAGAGTTTAGTTGACTTTCCTCCCTTAGAATTTCCTAACCAGCACTTCTTTCTATTTCTAACTGTATTTCTCCAACTTTATTTCAGACTATATTTCTTCAACTTTTGAATACACATGAATACAGAATATACGCATACACATGTAAAGATACACACATGTATTAGGTCACAGGGGACACTGAACCTAGCAATTAGGTCACCGTGGTTAATAGTAATTAAAACGTAAGGAATTAAAGTGTAGAATTCTAACCAATCAGATGACCTACCCTCTCTCTATCAAGAGCTGTGGTGAACTCTCTCTCCCTCCACTCCCTTATCTCTCGCTCTCTCTCCTTCCTGTTCTCTCTCATCACCTCCTTCTCCTGTCTGATCTGTAGCAGCTGCACCAGTAGTCTTCTTTCTTCCACTGATTGTCTCATTAACTGTCTCACTAGTACTTCTTCACGTCTTTCTCTCTGCACATACACACACATACATACATACATGCACACATATATATACATACATACAGATACATACACACACATACATAGAGATACATACACACATACTAGCAGCCTTCTCTCTTCCACTGATTGTCTCATTAACTGTCTCACTAGTACCTCCTCACGTCTCTCTCTCTCTACACATACAAACAAACATACATACATACATACACACACATACATACACACATACTAGTAGTCTTCTCTTCCACTGATTGTCTCATTAACTGTCTCACTAGTACCTCCTCCCGTCTCTTTCTCTACACATACACACATATACATACATACATACATACACACATACTAGCAGTCTTTTCTCTTCTACTGATTGTCTCATTAACTGTCTCACTAACACCACACACACATACACATACACACAAACATACATGCATATATACGTACATATACACCACAGCTTCTATCTACAGCTACAACACTACAGCTGCTGCAGGCAGCTCTCACCTCTAGCTGCTACACTACAGCTGCTGCAGCAGTCCTCACCTCTAGCTGCTCGTGTGCCTGCAACTGTTCAATCAGCACCCTACGTCTCCTCCTCTCTCTCTCTCTCCTCTCCTCTCTCTCTCCCATCAGTCTCTCTCTTATCACCCCCACGTACCCCCCTCCCTCCTCCCCTCCCACCCCCGTGCCCCCGTACCCACACCGGTTGTTGTTCCTGTTGTCGGGCACGGTTGTTGTTGTTGTTGTTGTCAGAGATTTGTTGAGAGACATGGCAACAGTGTTGTTGTTGCTCTCATTGCCTGGTCTGAAATAGACAAATTAAATACAGAGCAGTAGGATTTTATTGATCTAAAACTTCACGTTACCCCTGCGCTACTAAGACATTCTATTCTCATTTAGCTATCAAACCAGTACAAGTAACGAACTAAAGAAATGAAAGTGAATGCTTGTGGAGAGAAATTTATCAAGTCAATTATAAACACATGTAAATTTAATGAAACTTAAGATTAAATTAATAAACCTATCGACATTAAAAGAAGACAAACTTACTAAACTGAAGATATAAAATAACGTAAAACTGAAATTTAACGTACGCACAATACATATAGTAGTAGTAGTATGCACTTCTGCACACCGATGTGTGCAATCAACACTTGCAATCGTAGGTACGGGAAAAAGAAGGCAGCACACTAGTCCCAATCCGCATAGGCTATACGAAATTAAGCGAAGCGATAGTAGAAATTAAATCAAGTGAATTGTTTGAAGAAGAGATTTGGAGTGAACAACCTCTCAATATCAGAGGCTGACCTATGTGTCAGCTTTAGGCGCTTCTCAAATGAATCAATCTCCAACATTGTAATCTAAAACAATCAATCAATTACAACTTAATCTAAAACAATCAATCAATTACAATGTAATCTTAAACTCGACTCACTTTAGCTGCTGCTCTCTTAAATTAACAACCAATGAGAAAACTCGACTCACTTTAGCTGCTGCTCTCTCTTAAATTAACAACCAATGAGAAAACTCGACTCACTTTAGCCTGCTGCTCTCTCTTCAACAGTCGCTGTTCAGCGATGATCTTTGCTGATTTAGATGACGACACTTTTGGAATATGCACAGTGGTAGCACTGCAGTAAACAATTAAACCATTGCTAGTCAATGAATAGTAAACTTACGTTCAATCGCTGCTGCTACACTACACTACCAAAAAGCGAATTTACTTAGTTAGTGGCACAGTCTTTACTAAGTAACTTTGCTGTGTTGTGTCCAGGTTGTTTGAAGAACAGACCAACCGGTGACTGCACGTGTTGCAGAAGGCAACTAAAGCACTAAGATCCACACAAACGTCAAAAAGGGCAATCGGTTGGTAAGCGCCTGGGCTTTGGAAATTGCTACAAAAAATTAATTGAATGGAAAAGTCTCAAATAGGGGATTGGCTGATAATATGATGTAGGACAGAGAGGATTTGAGACAGTCTATTTGTATCCCGATCCTAGTTAAACTGGGATTCAAGGGAAGATGATGATGATGATGAACAATCTACATAACTATAAAATACTAAATAAATACCTAAGATATAAATATATAACGATGTAACTGCGTAAAGGATAAGTTATATGCTGTACTTTGGACTGAATTTCTGGATTTTGGAATTTGCACTGTTTTTGGATCTTCTTTCTTTTGCTCGCCGGCTTGATTTTGTCTCAATAGTGCTCGATATTGTCATTGATGACTGTAGCACTCTAATTGTTGTTATTATTATTATTGTTATTGTATAGATACGATAAGATTAACAATCTCATGGACCTGATCTTTGCCTGTATGGCTGTAGTTCTATCTCTCTGATCTCTAGCTCTGTTCATCAGCCTCTCCCTCTCTCTCTGTATCTCTTCATCTGCCTGCTTCTCCTTCTCTCTCCTACTCTTGTCTGTCTCCATCTCTCTCGCCTTCCACTCCTCCTCAAATCTCTGCGTGGAGTCTGCGATACGCTGGACTGAATCCCTCATTGTTATCTGCCTGAGACTCTAATACAACAGTCATAAATACAACAGTCATAAATACAACAGTCATAAATACAACAGTCATAAATACATCATTTGTAAATACAGCAGTCATAAAATATAACCAACAATGTCATGAATATAACCAACCTGCAGTTTCATTAATTACTGTTATTTCCCTAACACATTCTCTGATTGAATGAACAGATAATAAAACCTCTCATTACTCAGAATGCACTGTTTTCACTATATTAATTTTAATTACAATTTTTCCATACTTCTAAAATAACAAAAAAAAACATGAAGTAAGTAAAGAAATAGAGCACACTTCTTACAAAAACTTATAGCCTAACGATATCCCTAATCAAACATCCAAGTAAACACAATAGATCATACAACAAGTCATCAATAAAACAGAGTAACTACAGTAGTAGAGTAAACGCAATCATCACATAACAAGACACCAATGAAACAAAGTATCCGCCTTATGGCCTCACTGCCATTGCCTAATGACGAGGAACTGGACGTTAAATTCTTATTGATTGATTGATTGATTGATTGATTGATTGATTGGTTGATTGATTGATTGATTGATTAAGTAACTAAAGTAGTAGCACCAGAAGAAAAAACCTTGCGATACAATTGGCCGTTGATGTCGTCTAGTTTGGCCACACCTACTGGTCGCTGGGTCTCCAATGCTGCCGCAGTGAGACCTCGCCGTTCAACCTTACCCAGCGCTATGAACATCTCGTACGCCATCTGGGCAGCAGCTCCCGGCTTCTTGTTCATCACGTCGTGGGCTCGACGGGCGTCCAGCGGCACTCCGATCAGTCGCAGAGTGGGCTCGAGACGCAGGAAATTAGCAATCTTGCTCTCTGCGCTACTGTAAGTGCATTAATCAAAGCAATCTGTAATCAATTAATAAATCATTACATCAATCAATTAATCATTACATCAGGCATTAATCATTACATCAGGCATAAATCATTACATCAGGCATTAATCATTACATCAGGCATTAATCATTACATCAGGCATTAATCATTACATCAGGCATAAATCATTACATCAGGCATTAATCATTACATCAATCATAAATCATTACATTAATCATTATATCATTACATCAAGCATAAATCAATACATTATTAATTATATCATGACATCAATCAATAAATCATTACATCAGGCATTAATCATTACATCAAGCATTGAATCGTTATATCACTCCCCGTGTTGTGCTCGGGTGTGGTTGGACCACTGCAGAATTGGGCAACCGCAAACAATCTGCCGCGTGTACGTAAGAGGCGACTACAGGAGCTGAGGATGGTAAGAGAGGACCCACCTCACCATGAAATATTTTCCCCCAGGATTAAATGGTAATTAATCCACCTAACTGAGGAAGGCAATGGGAAACCACCTCAGAAGCCATATTTTTCACAAGCTATAGGCTACATATGGTATGGATAAGGCATAGACTTTGTTAAGAGATTAACATGTTGATCTAAGGAGTGTTCTTAAGGAGCGAGAAAGCAGACATTGAGTATGAATATGTACCTTGAACCTGCCACTTGGCAGTGCACTGAAGAGATATCACTCACTAAATCATTACTGAATTAAATATGTTTGATGACTTATAAAAGACAATTTAACTTCTCACCAGACAATTCCATGCACAGTGTTAATGAGGAATTAGACTTTAATTCATTGTAAATTTCAGGGCACTGAATGAACTATCAGTAAATGAAATATCAGAGCACAAATAGAATATTTTCAGGAATTTATAATACAGATAAATTTTATGAAATTACAAACCACTTTGAGGAAAACTTTTTAAAGTCCTCCTGCATGCCATATCTATCCAACAACTGACCAATCAGGAGGCCCGATGAAAGCTCCTCAGCGAAATTGTCAACATCTACACAAATTAGATTATAATATTTCTCGGCGTCATAGTTGTTAGAAAATAATTAGAATCTATAAAGTACGTTTAACTCGGTATATTACCCTAGACTGCATAACTGTCTAATATTGTTCATTTAATACAGAAATTTAGATAATTAATTATCGTTTAATCCTCGTGAAATAGCCTTAGAGTTAAACTAATAGATCGATAAAAGTAGGTCCAGAATATATTTGGCATTAAAGCAACTTCTTTTTATACGATCAGAGATAATTAATACAACGTCCTAACTATAAAAGTGTCCAGATTTTCCTAAGTGTAGACAAGGATTAGTTGTATACATACGATTTATATATTTTTTTAATTAAATCCTTAAACTTCAGATACACAGACTCACCTATAGGGCGCTTGGGCTTCAGCTCATCATTGAGCCACCGGCATAGAATATCCGTCATATTTCTGCTAAATTCTACCACTTAGAATATATGAATTCTATTAAACAAATTTCATTATTTATTTATTTATTTTGAAACTTTCTGTTTCCATGGTAACAACCTACCGTAGTAAAAGTCGATACCCTATATTGCATTTCATTCTCTCTTAAAGTGCCGCTTGCATAGCATAAAAATGTATACTTAAATTGTAAATGTTATATGCATGTATAGAATTAACTTTTAAAAGAATATATGGCAGGTCATGATTCAGTCGATTTAGAAATTAATTCAATTTGGAACTGAAATGTGTCTAGTTATAAGAACAATGTTTATCCTAAAAGTGCCATTTCAAATAACAACAACAACAACAACAGAATTGAGTGCCACTGTCGTCCATGACACCATTGAGAACAATGGTACCAAATCTAATCCGATGAGCAGAGTGTTGGGTCAAAAAACGGTGCAAGCCAAAATCCGGCGTGGAAGTTTTAGTGTTGGTCTCAGTTCCTGTGTTATGGTTGAATAGAAGAGGTCAAAGAGACTATCGAGATTGGTTTATTCACCTACAATAGAGCAAAAACAGCACATTAAAACAGTTAGTATGCAGTACCACTCTCATCTGATATCCCTTAATTATTAAATGGATGGATGCCTTTGAATTGTAAGATTCATCTTTGTTTAATAACCCTTCATTTTCTGTATATACAATTATACATGTATTATTAGAATTTATATAATATGCAGCTATAATAGTCATATAGCTTTATGAGTTATGACTATTACAGTCATAAGGCAATGACTATATTATAATATAATATAATGTTTATTATAATAAATTTGCTCATGGTGAGATATCATTCATGACATGTAGCCTATGACATGTATGGCATGTATGGCACGTATGACACGTATGACACATATGACATGTTTGACACGTAACATAACATAACACAATTAGAGTGCTACAGTCATCAATGACAACATCGAGCACTATTGAGACAAAATCAAGCCGGCGAGCATAAAGAAGGTCCAAAACGGTGCAAATTCCAAAATCCAGATAATCAGTCCAAAGTACACATTATGACACGTAGGACATATTATGACACGAATGACACATCTGACACATATGTGACACGTATGACACTTATGACACATATAACATTTATGACCTTATGACACATATGACATGTATGACACACACTTGGTGTGACAGCATCGAGAGTTGAAGAGTTAGGATATTTTATCATACTCCGCAAACATTACATAGTACACACACGTACACTGTAGCTATACCTTTGTTGTGGACATTGATATATAGTAAAGAACATTAAATACTGTTCACCGTGTTGTGTCCGAACCACTGCAGAATAGACCAACTGTAAACTGTATGAGTCGAAAGAGGCGACCTGGCATGAAGAGGAGGAATGCAATGGAAAATCACCTCACAAGCCCTTTTCCAAACAATTGCATATTAAACAATTGCCCTCATATAGGCTGCATTAAGGTTTTGACTAGCTTTTGCGTTTCAATTTCAATTTCAATGTCGTTTCAAATTCAATTGCCTTCAATTGCGTTTGGGAGAATTTAAACATGGTCAATAGAATGCAGTAGGAATATTTACATTGTATCTGCAATGTGCCAGCAAAGATAAACAGAGAGAGAGAGAGAGAGAGAGAGAGAGAGAGAGAGAGAGAGAGAGACAGACAGACAGACAGACAGATAGAGAGACAGATAGATAGATAGATACAGAGAGACAGAGACTGAGAGAGAGAAAGAGAGAGAGACAGACAGACAGACAGACAGACAGACAGACAGATAGATAGATAGATAGATAGATATAGATAGAGAGACAGAGACTGAGAGAGAGAGAGAGAGAGAGAGAGAGAGAGAGAGACGGAGAGAGAGAGATTGGATACTATGATTTCACAAGTATCACCGGTCACAGTTGATTACACAGACAGTTGTTAAGTTGTTAAGTCCACTTAACGATGCGCTAGGTACAAGGTTCATTTAAGCCCAGACGCAGACCTAGCGCTTAGTAGCCTAGGACCCCTGGCCTCCTAGGTCCTCTGGCCTCCTAGGCTTCCTAGCCTCCTAGGCCTCTTCATTAGACAGGCTGGAATGAACACGTGTTGAAGACCTCGTCACTCGTATGATCAACCGTGCACAGATGGAACGCAGTGAAATGAGTGAAATGATCTTCCACGTAGATACATCGAGTGCTTTTAATACTTGAGATTAGTACCGTTAGACTGTTTGCAGTAAAAGCTGTTAAAGCTAATGTTAACGTCGGTTTCCTCACTCCAAAGCGATGTCATTGACGGTAGAGCCCAGGATTTGAACCCCGCACATACTGATCCGCGGTCGAATTTCTTGCCGACATCGCCACTGGCTCCAGCCAAGAATTGTCATGGACGACAGTAGCTCTCTAATTGTTATGTTATTGATAAATAACTTATTTGATAAATAGCTTGTGTGCACTTAATTAAATATCTTCCATTCACTTATTTGATAAATGGCTTTTAGGCACTTATTTGTTACATAGCTTGTACGCACTTATTTGCTAAATAGGTTGTAAGCACTTATTTGTTACATAGCTTGTACGCCCTTATATGATAAATGGCTTATTCACCCCATCTGTCGGCTTTTGGCTTTTTGATAGCATATTAGTAACGGGGTTAGCACTAGATTTGAACCCAACACCTACCGATCTGCTGTCAAACAACTTAACAACATGCTACACACTGGATTGAATGCTGTGGTATCACTAATTGACTGCTTCTAATTGATTGCTCCTAATTGATTGCTCCTAATTGATTGCTCCTAATTGATTGCTTCTAATTCATTGCTCCTAATTCATTGCTCCTAATTAATTGCTCCTAAATGATGGCTTCTAATTGATTGCCCCTAATTGATTGCTCCTAATTGACTGCTCCTAATTGATTGCTCCTAATTGATTGCTCCTAATTGATTGCTCCTAATTGATTGCTCCTAATTGATTGCTCCTAATTGATTGCTCCTAATTGATTGCTCCTAATTGATTAATTAATTATATACATGTAATTGACTACTTTCGGATCGATTGATGCATGATTGATTAATAAATGATTGATTGATTTTTGAGACTTAAATCTAGACTAAGAAACTACTGGAGTTCAGCAGAATTCAGCAGAGTTCAGCAGAAAGAGAGAGAGAGGATCAGAGAGGGATCAAGAAGGGATCAGATGGAATCAGAGAGGGATCAGAGAGGATATTGTACACATTCAACTCTACAAACACGAGTGTCTACTCAGTCAAACAGTTTGTCAATAATTCATATTCATTTGTTGTCCTGAGCATAATGGAAGTGATAAAGCTGTAAGGCTAAGTTTAGCGTCTGTTTCTAGGTCACAGTAGATACTGTCTGTGACGGTTCAACTGGAATTAGAACCAGTGACCTCCTGCAGATATGAATAGTACGTACCACTGCCATCATGCTATGCGAGATTGATCAATTTGTCTTTTAAAAAACTTATTAATTGTGTATTTTTCTTAATTATTATGTCTGAATAGTTTTGTTCTTAATTTCTTGTTTTGTACTGTTAGTAGTCAGTCAAAATCTAGTTTTGGCTACTAGCCTATTTGTTATACTTTTGTGCTATGGTTAAACGTGTTATTGTAAAACGCTATCATTGATCCAACACTCTCCTCCGGTCATTTATTTAAACATTTTCTACTCGTTTGAAAATTTAGAGTCTTTATACATTTAAATTTTCATAGCGTTACTTGAGGCGCTGCGAGACTTTCACTTTTTTTCTCAAATTGTTAATAGACCGTCAAATTGTTTTTAGTTTTAATATTACACACAAACCTGTAAGGTCTATCAGTGTTAGTCAGTCAGTCAATCTGTCGGTCATTAAGTAGTTTCTCTAACTAGTCAGTCTCTCAGTAAGCTAGTTAGTCAATCAGTCAACATTTAGTAAGTTAGTCAGTCAGGCTGTCAGTCGCTTAGTCAGTTAATAAGTGCGCCAGTCCTTTAGTTATTCAGTAAGTTAGTGCGCTATTCTAAAAGTCAGTCAGTTATTTATTCAGTTAATTTTCAATCAGTTAGTCAGTCAGTCGGTCAATCTTTCAGTTAGTTGATCAGTCAGTCAGTCAGTTTTTCTGTTATTCGCCCTTACTCAATCCTAACTTCAATCAACTGCTACTTTCTTGTTATTTTCTGCTCTACATGTACATCATCCTTTCCAAACAAACCTTTTCAACCTGTACCACCACAAATTAGACCCCATCTGTCAAAGCTTTAGTCTTCCTCATCGAGCACAATCCCTCCTATGCCTCTCATAAAACTCTTGGCCTCCACTACTCGCGAAACTTTTCTTATCTAAACTCTAGTTAACTAAACCTAATGATAACCCTAACTTGCCATCCTACCCTACGATGACTTACCATCCTACCCTACCATAACTTAACATTCTACCCTACCATAACTTACCATCCTACCCTACCATAACTTACCATCCTACACTAACATAACTTACCATCCTACCCTACCATAACTTACCATCCTACCCTACCATAACTTACCATCCTACCCTATCATAACTTACCATCCTACCCTACCATAACTTACCATTCTACCCTACCATAACTTACCATTCTACCCTACCATAACTTACCATCCTACCCTACCATGACTTACCATCCTACCCTACCATGACTTACCATCCTATCTTACCATAACTTACCATCCTACCCTACCATGACTTACCATTCTACCCTACCATAACTAACCATCATACTCTACCATGACTTACCATCCTACCCTACCATAACTTACCATCCTACACTTCCATAACTTGCCATTCTACACTACCATAACTTACTATCCTACCCTACCATAACTTACCATCCTACCCTTCCATAACTACCATTCTACCCTACCATAACTTACCATCCTACCCTATCATAACATAGGTCGGGTCATCAATCCTATCAATTAGGTCGGGTCGTTCATTCTGTCAATTAGGTTGTCAGGTCGTTGTCAGCTTTTTGTCGTTGTATAATCTCCCTCTCTCTTCTCTCTCTCTCTCTCGCTATCTCTCTCTCTATATATATCTCTCTCTCTATCTCTCTCTCTCTCTCCCTCTCTCTCTCTCTCTCTCTCATCACTCTCTCTCATCACTCTCTCTCGATATCTCTCTCTCTCTCTCTCTTACTCTGTATCCCTCTCTTACTCTGTATCCCTCTCTTTTTTGCCTCTCTCTCTGTCTCTCTCTCTCTATCTCTGTATATCTCTTTCTCTCTCTCTCTCTCTCTCTGTATATATTTCTCTCTCCCTCCCTCTCTCTCTCTCTCTCTCTCTCTCTCTCTCTTTCTGTGTATCTCTCTCAATCTCTGTTACTGCTGGTCTAGGAATAAGGAAGTTCTTGTAAAGCGAGAGTTTGAAATCAGTCGTCTTGAAGCTTTAAACTTTCACATTTTAATATATTGCCACTTAGAGAACATATTCATTCTATTTCCTCCCCCCCCCCCCCGTCCCCGCCCCTTTGCACCTGTTTCATTTTGAATTGTTCCATTAATTCAGAGTATTCAGTTTTAACCATTGGCCAGGTCAAAGTTCATGTTACCGTTCCCGTGAATGTCTGAGATTTTACTTTCTTGTCAGCTCAAGCGTAATTTGTTTATATATATATATATATATATATATATATATATATATATATATATATATATATATATATACATTTCTTCTCGACAAAACAAAACGACATTAATAATTATAGGCGAACGTAGCAACCATATGAAACATCAATTACAAAGTGAGAGAAATAGATGCGACAATATAAAATATATTAATACTATGTCGATATAGCTACAGAACAGAGGCAATGAAGAATATGCATTATGCAGCTATAATAAATCATATAAATATAAAATTCCCTCATGCGGAAGTCAGCCCTTAAGGTCATCACTAAGTCTCGTAAAGCGGATGTTCAATCAATCAATATCAATCAATCAATATTTGATTGATTGATTGATTGATTGGATGTTCAGTAACTTTTCATCGAATCTTGAATGCCATGAATTAGCTACTTGGAGGTGAGACATTCGAGAAACAAAGATTAGATTGTCCTGGTTTGTTTAGCCAACCTTTTGTTTATTGCTGGTACTTTGAAGTCCTCTCCCTATTGGACGTTCTTGCAGTCTGGATGCGAGAGAGACCAATTACCCAGAATTCCTAGCACCAAAACTGACCATTAGCGTCATTTTATTCAAGTTTCATAAAATAATCGTGCTAAAGAAAGTGTTAGAGACGCCGTGTTGGATGTCTCTCCCATGAACTTGTATTGGCCACGGTTTAATGAACACCACGTCTGTCAATGCGCGTGTAGCCACTGAATTCACTTCCTCCAGGATAGTTAGAAAATATAAAGAACTGACACCCTGGGTGTGAAGATATTCCGCCTAACCCCTCCCCCTCAGCAATACACTGCCTCAGTTAGCCAATCCCTTCAATATATATAATCTTTAATTCACCATTTCTTGGTAGAAAACACACACAGATACATAAATAAATAAAAACTGGTGTTACAAGTCTTTGTGACTTCCTTAACCAGTATAATATTGTTAAGTTCAGTTAATTACATTGCAATGCGTACATGACACAACAGCATACATATAAAAAAGTGCACATAAAAGTATAACAGTTTAAATATTTTCACATCTGTGCAGTAATTAAAATAGAACATTTTTAAATAGCGCCAAAATTTATAACGAATGACCACTCTCTTAAATTATCCCTCCCAAGTTAAACCCTTCCCATGTGTCCACTTAGTCAGATAACTCCTCCCTCAGATAACCCCTCCCTCAGATAACCCCTCCCTCAGATAACTCCTCCCTCAGATAACTCCTCCCTCAGATAACTCCTCCCTCAGATAACCCCTCCCTCAGATATCTCCTCCCTCAGATAACCCCTCCCTCAGATAACCCCTCCCTCAGATAACTCCTCCCTCAGACAACTCCTCCCTCAGATAACCCCTCCTTCAGTTAATCCCGCCCCACTTTTATTTTTAGAACAAATAAACACACGTTGTTGAGAAATGATCATCCAAGATGTTGTCTTTAATTTATAGCAACTCTTTGTTAAGCCGTAGATAGTTTATAGTCATTTATCCAATTCACCGGTCCCGTGAATGTCATAGATTACACACACCGAACGGCTCGTTGGGAATTCGAATTCTCTAGAACAGCAATTTAAAATTTCCTGATGTTACCAGACACTCTGCCCACTGAGCAATTTAGTCAGATTAAACTTCAGCCTGAATGTGTGTTCAATGATTTACAATACGCTGTCAAAAGCCGAACAAGTGTTGAGGTGATTTTCCATACGCTTCATATAGTCGAAGTCTTTTGTCGGTTGGCCAATATACGGTTTCGTTTAATGATTTACAATGCGCTATCAAGAGCCAAACAAGCGTTGAGGTGATTTTCCATACGCTTCATTTGATCGACTCTGGAAGACTTTTGTCGGTTGACCAGTAGAAGGTTTCGTTTAATGACTAACAATATGCTCTCAAGAGCCAAACAAGCGTTGAGGTGATTTTCCATACGCTTCATGTGGTCGACTCTGGAAGACTTGTGTCGGTTGGCCTGTATAAGGTTTCGTTCAGTGGATGAGACTTGTTTAGAGTGGGCGGAGCTTTGAAAGCCTTGATCTCAACGAGTGGGCGGAGCTTTGAAAGCCTTGATCTCAACGAGTGGGCGGAGCTTTGAAAGCATTGATGTTGAGTTTAGTGACAGAGATAGTTTAATACTAATACATTAGACCTTGAAGATTTCTGTGTTACCACTTCCATATACAATGATTGCATTGATTGTTGATAGCTCTCTAGAGCTGCTACATACAGGTGTAGCATTGACTGTTGATAGCTCTCGAGAGCTGCTACATGCAGGTGTAGCATTGATTGTTGATAGCTCTCTAGAGCTGCTACATGCAGGTGTAGCATTGATTGTTGATAGCTCTCTAGAGCTGCTACATACAGGTGTAGCATTGACTGTTGATATCTCTCTAGAGCTGTTACATACAGGTGTAGCATTGATAAAGCCTTGCTATTTTTCAAACTGAAGCGTACGTATAAACCCAAATCTGGGCGGAGTTGAACGCATTAGTAGAACGTGAGCGCAAAATATAGAAACTATACAACGTCGGGTTTGGGTAGTACCTGGAAGGGTGACCATCTTGGAAGATCAAGTGCCGATAGCTCCGAATAGAGAGCGCTGCATGTTGGAAGGTTTTCCTTTAATCGGCGCAAAAATAGAAACTGTCATTATAATTTTTAGTGTCTTCTGAATGCTATTATTTCGCCATGCATCCCGGTTTTTTGGTTTGACCCCTCTCCTGTAAGGTACACCCCCCCCCGCCGTGTGCATGCGTCTGGAAACTGTCTATAATATATACAGCTTTTATTTTACCACTCAGGTAGCGAGACAAGAAACAAACTACAATACAATCATACAAGTAAACACAGAAATAGCGCTCAAAAAATGTATGAATTTTGTTCGAGTTATGCTGAAAAATGTGTCAAGAAAGATTCAGTTTATGCTGAAATGTGTCTACAAAGATTCAGTTTATGCTGAAATGTGTCAACAAAGATTCAGTTTATACTGAAATGTGTCAACAAAGATTCAGTTTATACTGAAATGTGTCAACAAAGATTCAGTTTATACTGAAATGTGTCAACACAGATTCAGTTTATACTGAAATCTGTCAACAAAGATGCAGTTTATACTGAAATGTGTCAACAAAGATTCAGTTTATACTGAAATCTGTCAATAAAGATTCAGTTTATGCTGAAATGTGTCAACACAGATTCAGTTTATACTGAATTGTGTCAACAAAGATTCAGTTTATACTGAAATGTGTCAACAAAGATTCAGTTTATACTGAAATGTGTCTAGATAGACTTTCACCAGATTGTTCTAGAGTAGAGACGAGCAAACTTGAGTTACGATGATGTATTAAACAGGTTGTCGCTATGCAATTAGTCCTTTTCATCCATCAAACAGTGTCTAATAAAAAGGTGTTTTGAATATTGGAATCCAAACCTGTGGCGCCCTCTGTTGTGACAGCCGGTTTCTAGAGCCGTCAACCGGTGCATCGTCATCTTTTACTTTACAATTAACTTGTTTGTTGCCTCGGGTTTAGAGCACTTGGTAGAGCGCTTGCGCCATAACGAAGCTCAGCGATGTCCGACACGGTTAGTACTTGGATGGGTGACCACCTTGGAAGACCGAGTTTTGACAGCTTTGAATTTACCAGAATATGCCAGAATTACCAGAACTGCTACCATCTTTCTTTGTTCCAATCCATCTTCAACCTTAGCAGGAACAAGAGAAGAAAGCCAAGGACTTATTCTAATCCCCAAACATGCATGATTACAATATGAAGCTTGTTTTTAAAACTATTCACCGACACCACATACACAACCTCCTCACTCAAAGAGTTCCACCTATCAATCACCCTTTGAGAAAAAGAAAACTTTCCTAAGTCTGTCCTTACACTAGGCTTAAACAACTTATAGATATGACCTCTTAAACCATAATTGGCGAATTTGAAAAAATCTGTTACTATTAATTCGGTAAGCCTAATGTCAAGGAATAACAGGTAAAAACCCCAATATGTTGAAAGGTTATTCGTAAAGCTGCTCTTGCTGAAGTTGCGCTGTCAAAAGGCAGCTAATCCTACTTTATCATGCAGAAGAAATATGCTAAAAACAGCAGTAAAACGAGGAATCTCTGTAACTACGTGCGTTGTGTCGTGTGTGTAAACACGTGCGTTATGTCTTGTGTGTAACCAACCAGACGAACTCGCAGAGAAAAGCACAAAACAAAAAAGAGAAACTTTTTTGATATAACTTCATATTCGCATATTACTCTAACAAAAAACACCTTTCTTTAAGGCGTCTGTCCGGCTGAAGAAGCGTATAAAGTTAGAAATCCAATTATAATAATGATTATACTGCAAGTTTAGCTACCAGTGGATTACTGCTACATTAATCTTTGTGACGGTAGCTCGAGTGTGTGGAGTCGTCTTGAAGAGAAGCCTTGTGCTTCTGAACCTTGACGTTAAATACACTACAACCTACCAACCTAATTCAATTATGACATCAGAAACCTGTTGTTTGTGAAATCTCTGGAACACCACACAATCATGTTTAAGTACAAATCAGATTTTACACCCCTGGGGGGCTCCATCCTCCGATCAACCATCAACCCCCCTAATCCCCCCCCTCCCATTCCTCTCTGAAAACCATTGCATTGAATTGAATAGAATCACTTTTATTTCACTGCGATAAAATGGTACGCCAGAAATACATGGAGATAAAAAGTGGGAAAGGACACAAAGGCCACGAAAGCACTAACATGCCCTTAACACATATAGGAAAAATAAATCATGTAAAGCAGTTAAAGGTTTATAGCAATCAAGACATTCAATCTAATAATATTATTGCTTGCTTCAAAGTAGCCTGCACATTAGCAGGAAAGCATATCTTAATACATTAAAACATGTATTTACGAATAAAATTTAAAAACACTAGCATATACAAAAGCTTAAATTACTAACTACGGTTGTTTTTATTGTACAACTAGTCAGTAGTCAAGTTAAAATGAGCAAGCGTTGCTGTACATACCAAGAAATCTAGAAATATATACTTTAGTCAATTTCGGTACTGGATTTGAAAATAAAAAACTTATTAAAATCCACGATCATGAGAGCTTTCAGCCATCATGGAAAATTCGTGGCCTGTAATGAAAAAAGAATTCTAACTTTTCCATTGAACCGCTTGAGTGACCCCCCCCCCGAATAAATTAATACCCCCCCCCCCCCCAAATACAAGACAACTTTCTAATGGAATCAATGATGACATTCAGCTGCATTGAATTGTTTTGACATAATGAGCTGGTGATGTTGTTTCTTTCTGATGTAATATCTCTCCGTTTCTCTCTCTCTTTCTCTCTCTCTCTCTCTCTCTCTAATACACACACACTCTCTTTCACTCTCTCTCTCCCCATTTCTCTATTTCGCTCTATCTCTGTATTTAGCTATCTCTCTCTCTCTCTTTCTCTCTCTCTCTCTCTATCTACTTCTTTTATTTCTCTATCTCTCACCATCTAACTATCAAGATTTGACTTTCATCATACCTTGCTCTCTAACTTAGTTTCTTCTTCCATTCCTCTCTCGTTTTTTCTATCTCTCTTTCTCTTCCCCTTTTTCTCTCTTTCTCTACCTCTCTCTCACTCTCTCTCTCTCTCTCTCTCTCTCTCTCTCTCTCTCTCTGTCTGTCTCTCCTTCGGTTTCTCTTTCTCATACTCTCTCATACTGTCTCTCTCTCATTCTTCCACACTCATTCTCACTCTCTCTCTCTCTCTCTCTCTCTCTCTCGGTCTCTCTTTCTTACATCACTCTCACTATATCTCTCGCACCCAATCTCCCCCCTCCCCCCCTTTCTCTCTATCAAATCTCTCTATCTCTCTATCTATTATTAAAACCGACCCTACATTATCAAAACCTCGCTACACTATCAATTCCATTCTAAATTATCTAAACTAGCATGCACTACGAAAACGATACTACATTATTAAAATGAACCTACATTTTCAAAACCATCCCTACGTTAAATACTGACTCTTGATTATCAAAACCGACCCAACATTACCAAAACCGACCCTAGATTATCAAAACCGACCCGACATTACCAAAAGCGACACGAATGCAAAACCTGTGCATTAACTGCTAATCTAATTCCATTCAACAGTCTCATTAAACTGTTAGTTCTGCTCTAGTCTACTCATTATTTTCGGATCCAAAGTTTTACCCATACTAAATCTAATAATGGTTAAGTCCAATGTTAATCAATCCCTATACCTAGTCTTTCTAGCATTACCATATCCAGCACTATCCAATCCAAGCACTGCGCTATCCAAACACTACCCTATCTATATCCAATCACTATCCCGTCCAAACACTATCCTATCCAAACACTACCCAATCCAGGCACTACCCTATCCAATCACTATCCTATTCCAACACTGTCCTAACCAAACACTACCATATCCAAACACTGTCCTATCCAAACACTGTCCTATCCAAACACTGTCCTATCCAAACACTGTCCTATCCAAGCACTGTCATATCCAAGCACTATCCTATCCAAGCACTATCCTATCCAAGCACTATCCTATCCAAGCACTATCCTATCCAAATTCTATTCAATCATTGACTATTCATCGTATCAGCTCCACGCAAATCAATTCAATTCTTGACCACGCTGTCCTAATCCAAATATACTGAGATCTAACGATTCAAATCTTACTAAACCGATAAAAATCTATTATGATTGTCTACCACTCTATTACCACTATCCATAATGGCCTTGAAACACCCATCCAACTGAAAACCCATCCAACTTAAAAACCAATTCAACTGAAAAGCCCATTCAACTGAAAACCCCTTTCAACTGAAAAATCTAAGTCAACCGAAATTCTATTGACAGTTTCTACTCTAATATATCTTAGTCAAAGTAGTTTTTAGAATAGTGGTATTTTCTAGTATTTTAAACCGTAGCTATAAAATTGATTAAAGTTGTGGAGTCAGCTAGTAGTTGTTCTATATTTCAGTGTATGAAACCGCTTGTGTAGATAGCGCCATAGCCTTTAGAAATCTAGTCTTTAATTCAGGTTGATTATATTACGTTGTAGAAGTTGTGGTCTAAGTTTACAGTTCAGCCTGAAGGCTTAGATATAATTTTAGCGCAAGTTTTAGAGAGAATTTTAAAGTCTAGTTTCAGATAGTACAGTACTTGGTAAGTTAGAATGTATTTTATTTTATATTTTGTATATTTTATTTTATATTTGTTAAATTTTTAGATATTAACGAAAATCTGATGTCAAAGTTTTGTGTCGTCTTTTGTCTCGGTTTTAGGTAGTGTAGTGTTTACAATTCCTGTTTTTATATCATACTGAATATCTTGTGCCAAACTTTTATATTGTACTATAAATTCTTTATCTGAAAGTTTTTTTAATAATTAACCTTAAGGTCAGTTTGTTGTCATTATGAGCACATAGTCCTTAATGTCGATTGACGTCTCTGACATTGCCTTATGGCGAGGAACCAGACGTTAAATTCTAATTGATTGATTGATCTAAAAGTTAGACCCTAATGAGCTCACGTCATGGCATTATATATCTCCAAATATCTCAGCCCTTAATTAATGATTAACACAGTGTATCGTTCCAATGTATCACTCTATTTATGTCCTATGTTATATGCTACACTAGTGTTTAGTGTCCTATGTTATATGCTACACTAGTGTTTAGTGTCCTATGTTATATGCTACACTAGTGTTTAGTGTCCTATGTTATATGCTACACTAGTGTTTAGTGTCCTATGTTATATGCTACACTAGTGTTTAGTGTCCTATGTTATATGCTACACTAGTGTTTAGTGTCCTATGTTATATGCTAGACTAATGTGTGGTATTCTATTCTCACCTTGTTTTGATATGTCAGTTTCAGTTTTAATCTAAGTTGTGTTTCTGTATTTCTACTACATTTCAGTTTGTCTTCAATCACACCGCATATTGTTATGATTTTTATTACCATTGCATTTCTAGTGTATTTCAGTGCCGTGTTTAGAGAACGTGGTAGAACGTTCGCGTCATAAACGAAGTTAAGCGTCATCGAGACCGGTTAGCACTGGGATGAGCGACCAAGAAAGACAAATGTTGACAAGACTGAATAAAAGCCCCTGATGTTAGAAGGATCTATTCAGCTCTAATTGCAGTAGAAATATCTTGCCAAATGAATTTATATTCAATAGCCCCGAAGTGAAGGAGGAAACAAAGAAACTAAAAAATCAGAAAAGCTGGGAATCTCAGTAACGCGTATGTTATGTGTTTAAGCAAACTAAAAAAAATTATATTTTTTCTTTACTTAATTTCAATTTCAGTTTCTACTATGTTTCAATTTATGTTCCGGTATAATTCAATTTGTGTGCTCTATTACATTTCTTTTTAACATTTTGCTCCTAATCATTTATTCAATATTCAATATCTGAGATTTTGCTGTCTATTTCTTAAAACTGTTTCCAATGACGACTTGTTGCTACTAGCAACTGTTTCCATTTTGCCAGTTTCATCTGCCTCGCACCTCTGTCTGTCGTGGGTTGCCATAATTTCTACAGTATTCTGTAGCATAGAAGACAATTACTAAACGCATTTGTTATTCTTTGTAATTGCTACTGACTGTATCACCTCACAGAGATCAGGCTCTTTTGTGGTAACCCTCTTCTTGATTATTTGATTAGTTTCTAATTAAGTATGTTGCATTTGCTGTTTATTATGACATGGAAAACAAATTTAAAAGGTTGCAGAAAACTGGAGTAACAACGACAATAGTAGAAACAACATCTGCTGAAGCAACAACGCAACAACGACAATAACAGGCAATAACAACAACATCTGCTGAAACAATAACGACTATAACTTGGAAGACCGAGTGTTGGTAAAAGCTAGTGGCAGTGGCGTGGCAGTGGTAGTAGCAGCAGACCTTGGGAACAGTATGGCTTCTGAGGTGATTTCACTTTCAGATCTTGATCAGTGACCTCTTTTGTCATGTGCTGCTTACGGTTGGTGCATTATTCGATATTCCGGACATAACACTGGTAGTAGTTATGTTAATTAATACCAGAGTAATTCTGGTTAATTTGATGTAGGTGTTATCAAACTAAGATGGGTAAAACTGGTAAAGCTAACGTTAACGTCAGTTTCCTCACTCAAAGAGATGTCAGTGACGGGAAAGCCCAGGATTTGAACCCTGCACATACTGATCCGCGGGCGGATATCTTACCGACATCGCCACTGGCTCCAGGCAATTAGGATAGATTTAGGAAAGTATTAGGAGGTATTTTAGGTTAGATTAGCTGAAATCAGATTATATTAGATTGGGTTTGTTTATCCTCAGCTATTAATTACTAATTAGATCATTACTAATCCGTATTCATCAGTATTAATATTACTAGGTAAGTAAGAATTAATTATTATTTATTAATTATTAGTAATTTTATTAGTTAAATATTGATTCTATATGTATTTCTAATGATTTCCTTTTTTAAAAATAGTATTCATTACTCGACAGATGGCAGAAGATACCGGTGAAGTGTTTGATTTATAAATAGCTTTACTATTCATTACTCGACAGATGGCAGAATGTACTGGTGAAGTGTTTGATTTATAAATAAATTTAAATAAATAAAACAACACGGGAAAGCCCAAGGACTCTAGGAAAAATTAAAAAACCCGCAAGAAATCAAATGGATTATATAATTACGAATATAAAACATAGAAAGAACATTGTAAATTCTAGATCATATGGAGGATTTTTTACTGATACTGACCATAGATTAGTTATAACTGAACTGAAAACAAAGAAATATTTTAACAATAACAAATTAAAAGTTGCCAACAAAAATATAGTAGATAAATCGAAATTAGGAGATTCTGATATTGAAAAGAAATATAAGGAAACTATGGAAAATAAATTAGAAAAATTACAGGCGGAATGTACATGGAAGCAGATAACTAACATAATAAAAGATGTAGGTAAAGAAATCCTAGGATGTACAAATAAAAAGGTCTCTTCAAATAATAACGAAGTAATTAGACTTTTCAAAAAGCAAAGAGATATTAGAGGAAGAATACAATTAAAAACAAATGTAGAAATTAAGAAAATATTTTAAAAAGAAAGAAATAATGTCGTGAAAGAAATAAAAAAACATCCTAAAAAGAGATTTAGAAACCAGAGAAATACAACAGATGGAAGAACTAAATAAAACAAAAATTAATCAAACAAAATGTTTCAAGTAATGAGGAATGTCTATAAAAGTAAGCCTAAGGAAAAAATATTCATACAAGAAAAGGATCAATTGATAGTTAACAAAGATGAAGTAACTGAAATTATAACAGACTATTTTAAGAACATGTTTAATAAAAACTCAATAGACACAATAAGTGGAATAGAGCCTAGAAAAATGAAAATTCCATTTAGTGAGGGTGAAGTTGAGAGATCAATTAATAAACTAAAAAAACAATAAAAGCGCTGGCCCAGATGACATATACGCTGAAGAATTAAAACATTGTCCCAAAGTAGTATCCAAAATAATAGCAGATAAGTTTAATAAGCTAGTCGAAGGAAATGAACAATTAGAAGAAATAACAGAAGGACTACTAATACCTTTGCAAAAACCTGGAAAAATCAAAGGAAAAACAGAAAACCTTAGGCCCATAATCCTAAATACATTGAGAAAGATTTTGTGCATCATAATGTTTAATAGAGTATATGATAATAGATAATCAAATTCCACGAAGTCAGGCGGCATATAGAAGAGGAAGAAGCACTACAGAAAACGTGTGTGCTCTTTGAAGTTAATAGAAAAAGCAATAATTGAACAAAATGCTAACATAAGTATACTACTTCTAGATATGAGCAAGGCTTTTGACTGCGTAAATAGAAAGCTATTAATAGATGATTTAAAGCAGTTTCTAGATGAAGATGAATTGTACATAATCAAAATACTAATAGAAAATGTAAAAATGAAGGTTTTGAACGACAATTGTCAAGGTAAAGAATTCAGTGCCAGCACAGGAGTACCTCAAGGGGACTGTCTAAGTCCAATTCTGTTTACTTTCTACCTTGCAATGTCGCTAAAAGAAACAGAACAGAATTTACCTAAAGAACGTAATGATCACACATACTGGAATAGAAATAGTAATAGAGAAATAATAGATCAACAATTTGCCGATGATATAGGATGGATTCTTATTGGACAAAACAATTCTGATGAATTAGTAACATTCGTTGAAAGTAAATTAATAAGACGGGATCTAAAAATAAATAAAGATAAGACAGAGAAAATGGGAATATCAAATAACAACGAAGACGTAAAGTGGAAAAAACTAAATATTTAGGTAGTATGTTGGATACAGAAAATGATATAATTCATAGGAAACAATTAACAATGATGGCATTTAATAAATATAAATTGAAATTAACAAATAAAAAACTAAATCTTAAAGTTAGAATAAAAATCTTTAACACTTATATTAAATCAGTATTTGTTTATAATAGCGAGTTATGGTAGTAACAAAAAGCATAGAAAATGGCATAGATGTTTTTCAGAGAAAATTACTAAGAAAACTCCTAAAAATTCACTATCCATACACAATTAGTAACATAGATATATACGAAAGAACAAAAGAGACTCCTTGGAGTCAAATCATAAGGAAAAAAAGATACAGTTGGATAGGCCATATGCTAAGACTAAATGAAAGCACTCCAATTAGAAAAGCTTTAAAATATAGACTACTAAACAATAAAATGAGGGCAGGAACGGGAAAAAAATACACATTAATTAAGCAATATAAAACTGATATAAGTCAATTAGGTACCAAATTCAGTCTTATGCAGTGTGATGTTTATGACTTTGCACAGGATCGTGATAAGTGGAGGCAGAGGGCTGAGGAGGCTGCTCTGGTGTCCACCGAGTGACGTCGCGCAGAGTTTTATATTTATATAAATAAATTTAATATTCATTACTCGACAGATGGCAGAAGGTACCGGTAAAGTGTTTACTATTATATCAGATTGATTTGGATGAATTATCTGTAGTGATGCGTGCTGGTTGAACGTCCCTGACATCATCCTTGAATGAGGAATCGGACGTTAAACCTTTATTACCATATTATTATTATTATTATGTATTACTCTATAGATGGTAGAAAGTTTTTAGATTTTTAACAGATGCCAGAACATTTCAATACAGGTAGCAACGTAGGTTGTTGTGTTGTGTTTGCCGACAATTCGGAATCAATCAAGACTTTTCTAAACAATCAAACTATCATTTATTACAACTTTATTAATTCTATCATAAATTTATACAAGAACTACAGCTTTTCAATGCAATAAAAAATAAAATAAAATGGAAATAAAATAAATAAAAGCGAAACCAGTTTTTTACTCAGCAAATGACGGAACTCTTCTGGGCAATTAACTCTCATTTCATCTGCCATGTAAGAAATTCAATAGCATAAAATCTCAACCTCAATAAACTATACAAATGGCATTTAAACTAGCGATCGATCTTTTCAACCCAAATATTTGGACTTTTTAAGCGTAAAAACTGAAAATCTCAACATCATCGTGTGATGTAACAAACTTCATTGTTTAAAAATCAGCTTCTCTACTTGGCTGGAGCCAGTGGCGCCGTATCAGTATGTGCGGGGTTCAAATCCTCGGCTCGCCCGTCAACTGACATCGCTTTCGAGTGAGGAACCTGACGTTAACCTTAGCGGTAGCCTTTTATCTACCTTATTCTTAGGGCAATTTTAAAAAGAAAGTTCGGATTAACCTGAGGTAACTTATACACGTTTCTAATTAGAGTCTTGCACGTGATAAATGAAGTCACCACTGTAGATATTATATCTCCCTACTTTCAAACAGTTCACAAACCACAAGTTCAGCATATGTTATTAAATACGACCCAGTCTCTGATATCTTCTATCTAAATCCTATTTCAAACAAATTACTGAATACATTTGCTTCATTAAAAAGTACTAAAAAAGAAATTAAACAATAAACTGGTGTGATTTAGTGATATTTCAAGCCTGGTGCTGATCAGCCGCTCCGTGCGTGATAGCTCAAGGTCACAGAGGCAATTGTTTTACCGCTGTAATATCAGTTTCTGTTTAATTAAATTAAAGGATATCTCTTTCACTCGTTAAAATGAACATACTTATTTTAAGAAATTACTTTTTGTTCAATAGATATTGAACAGCATATAATCGCTTAAGATATTTGCAGAAACTCATTTTTTAATTAGGACCGTACGAGGGATCATATGCTGAAATCAGAGCTGCTAGAAGCTAAGCTGCACAGCTGCTGAATGTAAACAGATCTCTAAAATCGACGTCATTGAGTTCTTGTCGTAACTAGAAGTCACTATGTTTAAATCGTGAAACTATTATGGCATTCGTCTTTGATCTATTATAAGTCTAATAAATTCCAGACAAACGTCTTATCTTTTCATAATACAAGAAATTATTTTGCAATGGAAGCTGTTGAAGTCTAAGCTATCAGCAGCTGCGCACCTGCTAGAGAGAAAATACCCAGAGCTTTAAATAGCTGCTTTCATTGCTCGCAGGAGATTTCGCTTTGATGATAAGTATAAAAGTAAATTAGAAATGAATTGCGTTATCAGTATTACATAACAACGAATCAACGGCAGGTTTTATGTTATTTTGTAACAATTCTAATGCGCAGCACGAATGAATTTTATGCAGGTTGTTGGTTAGTAATGATAAACCTATGATAAAGAAAACTCTCGAAATGTCTCTGTGGTAAATACTGAAAAGCTACTAGTTCGGGTTTTCTTTGGATGAAGCCTTTGAATTACCGGGTTTATATCACTGTGGATGATTGTTATGCGGAATATACTCGTTAAGTACTCCCTGAAAGACTTCCAAAGTAATTTTGGATCTTCACACTAGCCTATTTAATTTAGATTTTTTGTTTTGTTTATGTAGACAGCAAGCAGTGTTTAGACTCACATCACTTAACTCTAACTCTAGGGTTAATTTAGTTAGCCTCTCTGGAGTTTTGCTGTTTAGTGTCCTGCCAAAATTCACATCCAGGATTCCAATACTCCTGCTAATAGACTGGTTACTACTATGATAACCAGCAGTTCATGTAGTCCCTGGTCACGCCTTAATATACATGCACCTTAATGTCTCCCTACTTCCCTGACATCATCCTTTTATGAGGAAACGGACGTTAAACGTTTATTATTATTGTTATTATTATTACTACTACTACTACTACTACTACTACTACTACTACTGTTAAAACTTGTGAGTTTCTGAAGTGAGTTCTCTTTGGTTGCCTCTCATACAAAAAACCTCTTTAATTTATCTAATCTGTTAAGTTGGTTCTGATGTTAGCAAATATCTATTGATCCATTGTATACGTAACAACATCTGTGTTAATTTTTGTAGATTTAAGAAGCAGATAGTTTTGATGACGACTGGATGTACTGATACAATAGGAAGACTATCACGTTGACTGTAAAGATACTCTTTGGATTTGAGAATCTACTCGAGTAAGGACTTCTTATAAAGAAGAAGATGAAGCCGAGGAACTCGACAGCTTTGACTTCTGCTGAACGACAGTCGAGTCCATCTGGTGGCAACAGGTGGGATTTAATCAATTCTCTATTTCTCTATTTGATTCCTAACCTGAGCAATATATCTGTTGTACTGAGTCTGTAATAATTATTATGATAATAGTAAACTTGTCTGTTGTACTGAGTCTGTAATAGTTATTATGATAATAGTAAACTTGTCTGTTGTACTAGTCTGTAATTTTAATAATAATAATGAAAATGAAAAAGCTAATGTTAACGCCAGTTTCCTCACTTGAAAGCCATGTCAGTGTCGGGCGAGCCCAGGATTTGATCAAGAATTTCATTATGCATCTAATAAAGCTGGTAAAGCTAAGGTTAACGTAATAAAGAAATAGTAAAATGGTATGCATTATATAAGCTGGGCTCTGGTAATGTATTTATTATTAGGCTATCTAATAGTGGCTATTTTCTATTATCATTGGGAGAGTTTAAAGCGAAAGCAAATTAAAACTCTTGTGTAATTTAGCTGTTGAAGCTGTAAGACTTTGTTATTCTGTTGCTGACTTCATTAGTGTTTATCAGATGGGTACAGGATTTATTTGTGACAGCGAATACAACCACTGGAGGTCGCAACATGAGAGGGATATAGGCTAATCGGTTTTACCAATAACAACTTTGTAGTTCAACGTTAGATGCTTGAAGTACTTCAGTCTTAATTACTAACAGAAATATCAGGCAGTGACTTGACTATGTTTAGTTATAGACCTTTTATAATATGTAGTGGTAGCTCTGCTCACATAATAAACAAAGACTAGTGAGGGAGTGGTGGGAGAGTGGGGAGGGGTGTGTATTGACGGCTGGCAGTGTTCAGTATATTCGCTTAGATTTATTGTGTATTTCTTCAGTTATTAACAGAATGGTGTTTCAAAAAATTACAAACAATTATATTTCAATTATTTATCAAAGGATGATAACTATTTTAAGGACATATTACATTGCAGTTGCTTTTCGCAAAATAATCAATATGGTTGCACTCTGGCGCCTCCAACCAATGGAAAAATATATATTGTGATTTTTCAAAGTAAACACCTTTTATAGAAGATCTATAGTGAGACGCTTATAAATTAGATCCTAGTGCTCTTTATTAAACAATAGGCTATAAGAGAATATGTAAAAGAAGTACCAGATTATTGTAATTTTGGTGACATCTGTTAATAGCAGGTTCTAAGAAAGTTATTTTTAAAACATAAAAACAATTAAAATGTCAAAATGAAAGTCATTTAAAAGCATTAAAATTCTCAAAGCAATTAAAATATATAATTTCTAAAATTAATAACATTCAGGGTTATTTTTACAATTAAAGATTTACAAGCCTACTGTTAGAGCCCTTATTATTGTTTATTTTAAAAGTTAGATTATTGTTAACAGAGATGTAAACATTAGTGAAATGAACCAAATGAGAGGAAATGTGGGTTGGGGACTTTAAGTTCAAGAAAAGTTATCACGCAGTAAACAGCTGACTCTCTATTCAGCAATAAGAGAAAAGCCTCAATAGGCTTGACGCTTTCTCGATGAGTGTTCTGTACTAGTTCTCTATATTAGGCAGAAGTTTCAATATTTAATAATAGAAAGTTAGAAACCGCTCCCATTGGTTGCTGTTCACGTGCGTTCAGGTTGATCGTTTCCTACTCTATGTGGCCGAAGCTGTAGATGGGTGGAAGTGTTTAACGTCAAGGTTCAGAAGCATAAGGATTCTGTTCATTGCAGATCGACACACTCGAGCTATCGTCAAGAGGATTAAATTCCTCAACTTCACTGAAATCTACCAGTACCAGTGTACAGGTAACTTTCGTAGTCACTGTCCTAATACGCAGGTGTTGCTAAACGATGAAGTATTGTACTTAAAAGTTAAAATAACTTTGTGAAAATTGTGAATTATACGATGGGTTTTCTAAATAGAGTCTCGGACACTTGACGGGCCCTTGTAAACAATATTGATTTTGAGTTGTTGCATCAAAACCGAGTTAACCTTAATGTTAAGCCTACATACATCGTGTCCTTGTTAGGTCAAATTGTACGCATTTAGAGGCTATTTTCATCTTCAGTTGGTGCTTTAAGTTGTCAAACCGGCGAATTGTTCCATATGAAGGACGAACGTATATAGTTTTATGTTCATATTTACATCTTGTCGTATGAAAGTGTCATGATGTGCGCAATAATATTTGTGATAATTTATAGTTTTATACGTGAAGCAATAAAAAGTGTATTTTTGGAAAGTAATTTCACGCATCACTGACGACCAGGAACATTTTTGTTGAAAAACATGGACAACTGCAAGCAGCGCTGTGATTGGTGGGATACAGAGCTTTGCTTTGAAAGCTCGACTGTGATTCGACGATTTGGTGTCAGTAAAGATTTGCAAAAAATGCAGATTCGTGAAAATTATACGGAATTCCTTTAATTCATTTGATCTTTGCAATGTAGAGCGAAATATCAATCAATCAATCAATCTCCACAGGGCGATGAGTCAGTAAGCATAACAATGTTTAAGCAAAGAATGTTTAAACATTACACTGCTATGCAGTGATGAGCGATGTCTTTTCCGTACATTTCTTAAGTTTTAGATAGTTATGAACATAGATATTAAAGTATCGAAATAATAATTTAGTGCATAACACTATAGTCGAAGCTATAACTTTGGAGTTTATTTATAGCCTATAGTTAAACTATAGGCTATTAATCTCTAGACTGGTCTATAAGGGCATGCACTTACAAAAGCACTCAGTGTATAAAGATGATTAATATAAAAAAAGAGTTGCTATTTTGCAGTTTTGTTGCTTTTTTGGCAGTTTTGCTTGTGTCGTATTGCAGTTCTGCTTTGTTAGACCTTTCTGCGGGTCTTCCTGTTACGGATACTGAACTCGCGCTGTGATTGGCTGTTGTTCACGTGCTCACTGTGTGCTACTGATCGATACTGTTGTTGTTATGAAATGTAATAAGGTCAAGGACGTTAGCGACTAATGCTCTGTTGTAGTTTTGAAGTTTGACGAAATAAAGGTGTTTAACATTGTAAGAAATTGATTACACGTTACAATTACATTTATGATATGCTAGTGTCGAGGTATAGTTCAATTGAATCTGATAAATATTCAAATGTTTCATTGCATGTAAAAGTCAGTTAATATTTACTTTATGGGTCTAAATAAGAGTTATTGCTCGCTTTATGATTAAAGCGGAAATATCAAAACACAATATTATCTCAGTAGTAGGAGTTCTCTGATACCGAAGTTGTTGTCGATTTCTTTAGTGATAAGAAATCGGAGGTTGATGACATTTTGACACGGTTTTATCTCAGACGTGATTTAAACAGCGCCAAAATTTGTGATAAATTGTCCAGTGCATATGACAGCAGATTTTAACAAAGCATTGGAATAGATTCATTTTGTATTGAGTATCGTGCGAAAATGATCAAAAAATTCTATGAAAATCCACACTACAAGTCATTCCTAATTACAGCTGCAATACATACGTATATGGGCATAGCCATAGTATCAGTTTGTTATCAATCTATGGACTCTATCGAACGTAATAGCTAACACAGTATAGCTAACACTAACACAATATGCTAACACAGTAGAATGTCTGTGTAGGTGTAAATATAAGCTGTGCACTTAAACCTTGCCTTCGGAAACAACATAATTCTAGTATTAGAAGAAGAGGTATATTGACAAAATCTTACATTAATATACACCATATAAACGTGGTCTTGACAGTGTGTATCTTTGAAAGCTTGGTACTTTAAAGTCAGTATATGTCAAGTGCTATGTTTTGATATTCTTGTATTTGTTAGCTCGGACAGCTGTCCAGTGTTTATATCTTTCCGAACATTTAAAGCTTTTCATTCATTTGAACTATTATTTAAAATTTTGTTTCAACTTTGTGTATTTTGCAATAGATATGTTACATTGTATTGCTTTTCTTTGTTCTGTTTGCTGTCAATTCGACAGATGTTATTGCAGCTGAACATACCAATACGCAGCAGCTGCTTTTCTCTAATGCTGGCATTGCAGCAGCTGTTGTACTGAGCAATAAGGCAGCAGCTGCTGTACTGAGCAATAAGGCAGCAGCTGTTGTACTGAGCACAGCAGCTGTTAATCAGCTCTGACTCACTGCTGACACACAGCTGCTGCTATTGTTGACAAACAGACCTTGGTGACTTGAAGTCACTGTTTGTCGCGGGTGACTGAACTTCTTCGTTTTGTTCAGCAGTCGTTTACGCGATAGTACTCTGACGTTATACAGTCGTCGTTTATTAATCATGGCAGCCATTGCTAGGCCTCGTTTAATAATAATAATAATAACAATAATAATAATAATAATAATTTTTGAATTGATTGCTATAGCAAAGACCATGATTTATTGAATTTAATTAATTATATTATGAAATAAATAATTAATTTAATTTAATCAAAATTTTCTGAATACGACCTGCAGACTTAGCAATAATAATAATAATGATGATATAATAATAATAATAATAATAATAATAATAATGAAGATTTAACGTCCGTTACTTCATATAAGAATGATGTCAGGGACGTCAAGAGATGTACGATATATTGTCGCCCGTTTAGTTTGATGGCTTTTATATTTTTATAGTAGACCTACTGCTTTTTACTGAGTTCTAGCCTTACGTTCATCCAACAGTCGTATTTGTGTCTGGTTTACTTCAGTATAATGGTATGACGTTTCTTGTATTATACTTCAGCAAGTACGTTTACAAAATCTTTTTTACTTTGTAGCTTATGTTGTTAAGAAAGTCTCATTTTAGATCTGCAATAAGTTCGACTTAATAATTATGACGGTAGCTCGACTTTGTCTAGCCTTGAAGAGTGACGTTGTGCTTCTGAAACTGCCGTTAAGTACTTACTGTACAGTTTTGAACTCGCTTTGCACTATTTTGATCTCGCTTTCTCTCGTGGTCTCTGTGTACTCAGTCGTCGTATGGTGCTTTGGCGTCTGTTTTTGCAGAGTCTGCAAGAGACGTCCCTGACATTGTCTTATGGCAAGGAACCGGACGTTAAATCCTTATTGGTTGATTGATTAATTGATTGTACAGTATCTCTACAGTTATGCACTTGTCTGTTGTTGTTTACAGACCGGTTGCTATGGAGACAGTGGAAGATAAGACAGACGGCGCCAGCGGAGGCAGGGAGGCGGCGATCAATGGTTCAGTCCTCACTGAGGACGGCGACATCACGGGAGACCCCCGCTCCAGGACGAGCTCTCTCGACACCCATCAGAGCCAGTTTGCTAAGAAAGCTCTGGAGAAGATTCTCCAGGTCTTCAAGAATCCGTCGTCGTCATTCCCTTCCCTCGACCACTCGCGCAAGACTAAGCACTCTACGAGATCTGGGTCACCTCTGACGAAAAGTAGGTCAGCTGAGTCATCGGTGGGCGCAGCTAATCAGCAGCAGCCTAGGAGGAGGTGTGTGATTGACAGCTGCTGCTCTGCTTGGACAGCTGCTTTGAGATTTGTCATATTTATTCTAAATTCTCTTTATTGCATTTGTGATTATCTAATATATTTAATGATTTATTAAGTAATGTCAATAGTTTTTAATATTTTGATCTTGTGTCTACTATTTTATTTTCTTTGTTTTTATTTATCTTATATTTTTTCTATGATTGATTGTTGATAGATTGATTGACTGACTGATTGACTGATTGATGGACAGGTTGACTGATTGACTGACTGATTGATTGACAGGTTGATGCGGGTGGTACGTGACGCAGAGGCCCCGCCCCCTGAGGAACTCGACGACAACCCGCACACAATTCGTCGCTACTCTCAGAAGTATCTAGCTGACCGCCTCAGCCACAAGCTCACTGACGACGACCACAAGCCCTACACGACCACGGGTCACACGATCCTCAAGAAATCCTCCGGGGGAGAGCTAGCGGCCACATCACCCGTGGAGCTGGCTGAGTCACCGTCGATCTGCTCAAAGAGAGCGACGTTCTTCGAGTCAGTGGAGGTGATAGAGTACAGCCTGAAGGACCAGGCACACAACACCCACACCACACCGATCAGATTCGACGACGATGCTTCCATCAACGGCACGTCTGTCGATGATGAGGATGTGAGAGCGGGTGAAAGCCATGATCTCTCAACGCCCAGTGGGACGCCGTTCTGTAATGTGACTGAGAAGGACGCGAATAAGATCGACGGGTTGATTCACCGGCGCCACAGAGATAGTTTAGACTCTGGGAGAGTGGCAGAGGGAGAGGTGAATAAGAGAGGGGTGGATGATAGGATAGAGGGGTCAAAGGTCACGTTCAACAATCCTTACGAGGAGGAGGATGATCTTGAAGATCTCGTGCCCGTTCAGGAAGAAAACAAAGAGAACGTTGAGACTTCATGCTCACTATCGGTGGAGACTAAACTAAAGAACACAGTATCTACCAGTTCATTCAATAACATCTTCTCTCCCATCAGAGTCATTCCTGAGACTTCAGTGGAGGCAGTGAACGAGAAGAGATCGAGTCCTGGCGAGGTGGAGTCAAGGTCAAAGAGCGTGAGGTTGATGGATCCCTCACTGGACTCAGCTGATGGAGAATCCTGGTCGAGTTCTTGTTCCTCAAGGTCGCTGCCACCACCTGGAGGTCGCTCCAGTTCCTCCCCTGCCTCTCTTGCTCTGCAGATCTCAATGGTGCCCCTGGGTGGTGGTCACCTGGGTGGTGCTGCGTCGTCGTCTACCAGTCTGACTTCACCAGGTGCTTCTCCTCGTGGCAGTGGCATTCAGAACATTGGTGAGAGGTACACCATGGCTGCGTGATGATGACGATGATGGTGATTTTGTTGATGATGGTGATGATGATGATGATGATGCTAGATGATGATGATGATGATGAAGCTAGATGATGATGATGAATATGTTGTTGTGTGTGTTAGTATATGATGCAGAATTCTCGTATCAGCTGATCTCTTTGCTGATTATAACGGTTTATCGCTAAGTCAGCTTATAGAAACACTTGCAGTTCTCAATCGGTCTATTCCTAGGGTTGATTAAAAAGCTGTAAAAGATGGAGTTGTTGCTTTGTGAAAGTTGTAATGTCTGATAGAGTATCGGTTGTTACTTCACCTAGCAGGTACGACCAGCTTGTGTGCAGATATTTTTGTATTTCAGGTTAATAATTGTCTTCACGCGCTAGTTAAGATTTCAGGCTTTATATATCTTCAAACTTAGTGCAATTTAAAGTTCTATTATAATTTCAAGGTAATTATTAATTTTCTATCCAATACACATAAATGTATATATACAGTATATATATATATATATATATATATATATATATATATATATATATATATATATATATATATATATATATACATTTATAATATTGTATATGTATATGATTTAATAATTCATATGCATGGAATCTGCTATATCTCATTATATCAGTTTTATGTGTTCATTGGTATAATTTCTGAAGCTTGTGACAGGTTTTATTTTATGTTGTTATGCTTGTTATGTTTTGTTTTATTGAATTGTGCTTGTGTGTTATTTGAACATGAGCCTCTGAGTCAGCTGCCTATTTCTGAATGATCTTGTTGACGTCATGGATGATGGAAACGTTTTACCTTTTCATATTCTCTATGTATATTGAATGACAGTTGCAAGAGTTGAAATGTGTTATTGGAATACAGTATGATTTATAATCTGAATGGTTCTCGAGTGTATGTCATGTCACGTGATCATCCTGGAGCTGTTCTCTATTCTTTGCCATTTCCTGGATGTTTATTCTTTTACTTCCCTTTGTTCTTCCATAAATGCCTAAATTCCATAAATAGCAGCCATCAAGTCTTCTTCGAGGCAGTACTTTCATCTTCTTTAGGCCTTCCTGCTATTCACTCGAGTTGTATGAAATGATCATTTTTAAAGACCTTTCTTTGTGGTAATAAAATCATCTGAAATTACAATTTCATAATTTGAGTCGTCTGAAGCTATAATCTCTAGTATGTACGGTGTAAAGCGTACCCCGATCAGTTTCTCAGTATCTCTGATTTTGGCATCAGCCACTATACTCGTATTTTGTGTTTGACGTCGTCTTGGATGTCGCAAACTTGTAAATGATAAGTTTGATAGTAACAGACATTCTGTTTGTATTTACATATTATGTGGTTATAGTTTTACTTTTTGTGATTTCTCGTATTACAGTGTATAGACCATGCATGGACCTATGAAGATATAAATCCTACGTGTTTTTGTTTGCAGTTTTATTTGTCGACAGCTTTTTTTGTTTTAATCGCACTCGTGTACAATGTGTAGATTGAGCATGGACCAATGAAGATATACACCTGTGCGTGTGTCGGCTATTTTATTTATCGACTGTTTTTTCCGTGACATTCCCACTGAATCTCGGTTATAAGATTTACGCTGATGATTCCACGCTTATTTACTATTGCAGCCTTTGACTCAACAACGATAAACACGGTATAGCTTTATTCCATTACAGGTTGAGTTTGTTTTACATCTCTCACCGGTCGATATTGACTAATCATAGCTTTGCCGTTGTAGCTCCAGAAAGACAACTAGCACAGATATAAGATCTGTGCTAGTTGTCTCTAGCTCAGGGCTGATGGCTTGATGCGCTGAGCTGAGGCTGAATTTGCACCTGCGACTAATGTGCGTGAATTTTTTTTCGGTTACATGGCTTCAAAACTTCGCAAAGTTCTGCTTTATTTGCGTTAGAGACTTCTTTATGAGTACATTCAGCTGACGACGGACTTTATTAATCCTAAGCAACTATGGAATATTTATTGCAATAATCGATTGAATGTTTAATGCTGCATGCTGTTGTTGTGTTGTGGTCGAGATATTTTTGTTTAAAGTACGTAGTCATTTTTATGTTGGTATCTCTCACTCCATTCGCATTCTCTCTCTCTCTCTCTCTCTCTCTCTCTCTCTCTCTCTCTCTCTATTTCTCTCTCGCTATCTCTCTCTCTCTCTCTCTTCGTACCTATCTCTATCTTTTTCTGTAGGCCTAGATCTCTCTGTATATCGTTCTCGTTGTTTGCATTATTTAGGTTCAGTTTAATCTCTTACATTTGTTTCTATATCTGAGTATGATAGGGCTGACCTGCTCAATATCATCGTTAGCGTATAAAGCGGACGTTAAATACGTACTGTACTCTATGTCACGTGCAGTGTGTATGTAGATACGTCACCAACACGACCATATCATCATGAACTGATGGACCGGACGTTAAATAAACCTTGTCTTGTGTTGTAGTATTTACAAAACGTGTTAGAAGAGTTGCGTGTATTTCTACGTATCTACAGACTGTACATGTGTAATGACAACTGAGCTGTGTGAATGGAGTTGAACAAGATTCTTTTAAACATGATCTTCTAAACCTGATTCTTTTAAACATGATCTTCTAAACCTGATTCTTTTAAACATGATCTTCTAAACCTGATTCTTTTAAACATGATCTTCTAAACCTGATTCTTTTAAACATGATCTTCTAAACCTGATTCTTTTAAACATGATCTTCTAAACCTGATTCTTTTAAACATGATCTTCTAAACCTGATTCTTCTAAAAATGATTAATTTTAGAGTAAATAAGGTTTTCATTTTGTCTTGTTTAATTATCAGTCACTCAGATTCTTGTTAAGTCCGCATTGAATATCTTGAAATAGCTGGTAGAGATTGTTAGAATGTAGCACAAACATCTACACAAAACTAATTTAAAGAAAACTTTAAATCAAAGAAAGACTTTAAGAACCGTTTATCGGTTGGAATATCTGTTTTTGAATGGAGGCTGTTTTCCTAGGACGTGTATTAACGATGTATGTGTATTACGATCTAGATTCAGAGTTTTTTGCTGTAAATCTGTGCGTGTGTAACTCGCGAAATAAAACAGATATTTTACGCTGAATGCTTTGCATTGTTACAAAGTAGATTGTATTTAGGCTAAAGAACTAAAGCCCAGCTAAACGTCTTCTTCTCGATAGTATATCGGTGTCTCGAGACTAGCGCTGGATTTGAACCCGGCCTCTGCTCATCCTCAGTCTCATTTGCAAAAACTGCACGAGTGTTTAAAGGAGAGCGAAGCGTATAGCGCAACTTCCACTTTAGAGGTCCCAGCATAAAGAATTACCTAAACATAGAATATACGTAGAATGAAAGGAATTATACTCTATATCTTTGGCACCAACTCCCAAGTGTGGCTTTAGTTGTGAAACCCAAGACGATGCGTGTCCATGTGCCAAGATCGTTGAACGCTTAGTAATGACGCGCTCGTCCGAGATGTTCTCTAGCACTTTTAGTAGAACAGGCTGATATTCGTTTGGCAGATTAGTTCATTGCCTATGAACCGTGTAAATTTTCGAGATATTTATATTTTGGAGGACAACAAAAATTTAAAATATCCGTAGCCCTTAATCGAACCCATTGATGTGCAGTTCATCCCATGACGAGTCATTAAAAATTTCACAAAGTTACTTAATCAACTGGACCATATTAAGTAAATTGATTGATTGAATAATTTTCAGATCGATCGATTGATTAATTTAGTAATTGATGAATTAAACATCACTCATATCAGCTCACATATCTCTCCTAGCTCACAGAACTTCCGGCACAGTATGACGTCACTATGACACAAGGAGCACCTGCTCTCAGTGACGTTACTATGATGTATCGAACACCTGTTCTCAGTGACGTCACTATGACGCGTCGCACATCTATTCTCAGTGACGTCACTGTGACGTTTTGCACACCTGCTCTCAGTGACGTCACAGAGGGAATTATTTAGCGCACACTCAGCAACATTCAGCGGCTTGACGTCATGATAACAGTTAACCACCCCCACTCTTGATCCACTTCGCACACCCCTCTCTCTATACTGCGCCACCCCACCACCGCGTGACATTAGACTACTGCAATTCCCTGCAGAACTCACTCTCCCACTGGATCTCTTCTCATCGAAGCCTCGAGTTCTCTGGTCGTGCCTGTAGGCACGGGCGGAGCACACGAAGCAGACGATAGCCGCCAGGAAGCTGAACCCCGCCCCGGCCAGGCCCACAATCACCAGCAGTCTGGATCTGCCTGCCGCTGTGACGTCAGAAGACGTCATGATGACGTCAGCGGTAGTTGTTGATTTTCTGTCGGATGGAAAGAGATCACTGGATTGGACTTCCTTCACTAGGACACTGGAGTTGTCAGCTGTCGTCAGATGATCTTCAGTGACCTTTGAACTGTCGCCAATCAGTACACGAAATCGTCGACTGGTTGAAAGTGGATCACGACCTTGATCCGAACAAGTGACCTTGAGCACGTGCAGACCACGTGATAGAGGTGTGACCAATGTAACGACCTTGAACTGTTCGGTTGTCAGACGGATAAGTTGAAAGCATTTATTCGCTGACTCCGCCTTCTCGTTGACTCCTCCTAATTTTATATCCGCCTGCTTTGTAACTCCTCCTATCATAGTTTCCTCATTCAGAGAACAGCTTACCTGAGCGTTAGGGCCAGTGTCAGGGTCACTGACTGACACGTGAAGGACAAAGGTTCCAGTCTGAGCCACCTCTGAGAGAAGGACATCGTAATGATGATGATGCTCTGATGTCTTGCCTTCATTTTCTACACGTCCTGTCATCTCTCCATCAATTCCTCTGTATGACTTACCGACTGTGCTGTTAATTAACGTCTTATATCTGATCTCTATCGGTATCTGAGTTGACCTCCCCTTCTCTTGACCGCGACTAGCCGTGGAACCATTCTGCCGAATTCGACTCCATTCGTCTGACCCTGATGATATAATTTTATCGGCTGAACCTGTGACGTACTCCTCTCCTACTCTCTCTCCCTCCCTCTCTCCCACTCTCTCTCCAACTCTCTCTCCCACTCTCTCTCCCAACCACTCACCCACCCTCATCCCACTCAGAGTCCTGAGCTCCACCCTGGGTGGATTATCGTTGAGGTCCTGCAGCAGGACGCTGATGGAGACGTGAGCGCTGAGGGGCGAGGCGAGGGACCCGTCCACGGCCTCTGCCTGCAGGGTGTACGAGGCCCGGGCCTCGCGGTCGAGCCTACCTAGCGCGTACAGCTCGCCCGTCCCGCCGTTCAGCGCCAGCACTCGGCCGTGCTGCAGGCGAGACCGTGTAGATAGCCGGTAGTGTAGCCTAGCGTTGAGCCCTGAGTCCTTGTCACTGGCCTAGCGGTCGAGTAATAATCAAGTAACATCATGTTAGATTTCGACATGTATTGTGAATGTTAAAGCTGGTGAATAATAACAACATTTAGAGTGCTACAGTCATCAATGACAACATCGAACACCATTGAGTCAAAATCAAGCCGGTGAGAAAAAAGAAGGTACAAAAACGGTGCAAATTCCAAAATCAAGAAAATCAGTCCAAAGTAAATGGAATTAAAGAAAAGGAGGTTTAGGCGCTGGTCGCAACTCATGGACACAGGATGGAAAAGCTAATATTATCGTCAGTTTCCTCACTCGTAAGCGATGTCAGTGACAGGTGAGCCCAGGATTTGAACCCCGCACATACTAATGCCCGGTCAAATATCTTACGGACATCGCCACTACCTCCAGCCAGTGAATGGAATGAAGAAGAATGTGAATGTGGTAGAATTTGATCTGCCATTACTGCAAACTATAGATAATTAATGATAGAATTCTTAGCATATCAAATGTTAACATAATTAAATAAATTAATGTATTATTACTAAAATTAGTGTACCTGGAACTAGTTTCAGCCTACCTAAAATAAAGCCTAACTAATATTAGGCCTATCTAAATTTATTAGTTCCAAAAATAACCTCATAGTAGACCTAAATAAACACAACTAACTTATAACCTAAAATATAGGTCTTACAGTGGAATTAGAATTAACCGCAAACAATCGTTTCACTCATTCTTTATTGCGTAAAGTAGTCTCTAAGATCTTGCGTAGAACGATGTTGGTGACGTACCTGGACACATCCAATGACTGTAAGCGGCGCCACCTCTTCAGTGACGATGAACTCGTAACGTGATTGGTTGAACTCTGGTCTGTTGTCATTGTAGTCGAGCACATGCACAGTGAGATCTAGATGAGCTGATAGAGGTGGGGACCCCCCGTCATAGGCTATGATCTGAAAATATCAATCAGGAGGCAGTCCCCCGTCATAGGCTATCATCTGAAAATATCAATCAGGGGGCAACCCCCCGTCATAGGCTATGATCTGAAAATATCAATCAGGGGTAGCCCCTCGTCATAGGCTAAGATCTGAAAATATCGATCAGGGGGCAGCCCCCCGTGATATGTTATTATTTGAAATAGCTAGACTATCTGAAATCATAAATAACTCAGAATGACTCCGGGGACGTTTAGGTAAAATGCAATGAATCTAATATACGAATGGGATTCTTGATATACTGTGTGACTATAGAATTTTAAAGCAACCAAATAGCCCGCCATTTAACCAAGTCAATCAATCAAACAGTAAATTTACCAGCAATCTCTATAAAGTTATCTCTTTACATTATGTGCACAAAGTATTCTCCTCAGCAACCGCTGTGCTTCGCTATCTGCATCATTTTCTAACAAGACAAAGACTTTTAAACCAAAAACAATTATGTAGTTCTAATAATTACCATTAGTAGCGTATAACAACCTGTAACTGATAAACCTCTCGACTCTCGCGGTCTAGTGGCTGCATGACCTTGAGTCTGAGGTCAGAGCTGTGAGGGTCAGGGGTCACAAGGTCAAACACCTCGTTGTCTCGAGGCAGCAGCACGTACCTCTTCACTCCATAGTGGTTGCCGTCTGGATCATAGGCGAGAGGTACGCTTAGTTCTGCGCCCACTGGAGACATCTGTCGTTAAAAATATTGAACATTTACTTTTTACAAGTTCCAGTGATCTGCCAAGTGGCAGGTCCCAGGCACATGTTCCTACACACACAGCTTGCTTTCTTGATTCATAAAGTGCACGCTGGAGTCTCTACTGGTAATCCACTACACAAAGATGTGAGATATTTAATAATTATAATAATAACAATAATAATAATAATAATAATAATAATAATAATAATAATAATAATAATAAAGATTTAACGTCCGTTACCTCATACAGGATGATGTCAGGAACGTTCCCAACAGCACACATCACTTCAGATCAATTCACCCAGACCAATCTGCAAAAGAAATGTGCTGAGGAGAAGTAAGGTCCTAAACGAAAGCCAGTCTGGTGATCAAAAAATGGTCAAGGTAGATTGATTATGTCTATGGTGGGAAAAGGTAAGTTTTAAGCTTGGTAGAGAATGCTGAAAAAGAAGAACAAGAGCGAAGATTAGCAGGTAAAGAGTTCCAGATTGTGGGTGCTGCGTAAGAAAAAGAACGTCTGCCCAATGATGTGAGAATATTTGGAACAGAGAGAATTGGATTTGGTACCATAGTGCTCAATGTTGTCACGAACGACAGCAGCACTCTAATTCTGTTGTTGTTTACAGCTACCTCACCTCTGAGACGCTAAGGTTCATCTTGGCTGCGTCTGGATGGATTCCAGCCCGAGACTGGTGGAACTCGCTGCCTCTGAGCGATGCAGCAGGATTAAGAAGACCGAGGTTCGGTTGTGGCGACTCGATAATACCTGAAGAACCAGGATTCTGGAAAGGACTGCCTCTGGGCGAGGTATCAGAAGATCCTTGCTCGTGGTTCAGCTCTTCTGTTTTAGAATTCTTTCCAGTGGCACTAGCATGAGAAGAGCCTTTTCCATCTGAGCCATACACCCTGGACACTTTCTGCTCCTTAGGTCTTTCCGCTTCCGCAGGACTCCCAGAGATCCTTGGTTGTTCTTCCACCTCATCCAAAGGATTCGCATTGAGATCCTCTACAGGCGGAACAAGAAATCTGGGGGCGTGGTCATTGATGTCAATTATCTCTATGATCAGCTTTAAGATCCTCACAAACTCCGCCCACTTACATCTTAAGCTCCTCCCACCAGCCTTGTGGCGTTTAGTATAGTCGCCATCTTTGTTATCAGTGTTACCATTGCTATCAGTGCTATCATCATTAGTAGCACTGTTATCAGGGTTATCAGTGTTATCACTGTTATCTGTGTTATCAACAAAGATATCGAAGTTTCTAGTATTCTTATTTGCAGGCTCAATAATTTCAGAGTTCTCACTTTTCATCTCAGTCACATGAAGTCTAGATATACTAGTGTTGTGGCCATTGATCTGGCCGTTATCACAAACACTATTGTTATTTTCCTGATGATAACTCTTATCACCTTTATCACCGCTATCATCACCAACCACATCATCGCTCTGATAATCGCTACTGCATGTTATCATCACATCCAAGATGACCTCGCAGGTCAAGGTCACTCCGGATGAAGGTGAAGGACACACTAGTTCCCTATCTATCCTCACGGATGTACTCAGTATCCCACTCACTGGATCAAGGTCAAACAGCCTCAGGGACTTAGAGCTTGCCCCTAACTTCTGGGTCAGGGTTCGATACCTGAGCTGGGCCAGATGATCCGCATTAAGGATTTGACTTAGAAAAGAGTCCACGGGAATGCGTCCAATCAGAGTTCCAGGCGGAAGCTCCTCCAAGAGGTAGTAGAGGAGAGGGGAGCGCATGAGAGGTAGGGTGGGGGTAGCGGGGTGGGGTGGTAGGGTGGTTAGAGGCTGACTCCAGGGTGGAGCGTGTCTTAGAGGAGCTGGAATAGATGAGAGAGATCTGATGGAAATGTTTCCTTTCTTGTCAGGATTGTTGACGACACCCTGCGATAGAAGACCTTCTTTCATCTGATCTCTGGAAGATGATGCTTGGAAGCCTGTGGGATCAGTAGAGGAAGATCTTTTAGACATCAATGAAATAGCCTTCTCGTAACCTGGACTCGACACCTGGTGAGAGAATGAGGAGAGATTAGGAGAGACATCTCTTTGCTCTACATCACTGTGCGCTTCTATTTTCTCTTCTGACTGAGGCTTTAACGATGATCTCACGTCAGTACCTCTGTCTAGATCTGAACTGGTCACCTCGTGTGAGGAGGAAGGTTGATCTTGTCTCTGCGTTGCTCTGAGAGCCTTTAGTTTCTCTGCGCTGTGTTTTTGTAGCAGTGACCTCTCAGCGCCTGCCTCTCTCTGCTGTCCTACATCATAATCCAACGTCGTCTGTGCGGTGACGTCATGATGTAACGTCATTAAGAATTGACCAATCACGATTAAGAATAAAAATTTCAAATATCTGACCGGCATCTTAGAAGATGCATCACCTGTTAGGCTATTCAAGAATCTGTAAATATTTATTAATTTAATTCAAAGTAGTCCCGTTGAGGAATTGGATTTAAGTCCATACAAAGCCATGCAGTCCATAGAGGAAATGGATTGAAGTCCATACATGGAGCACTCAGAGTAATAACTTTATTCATTATATATCTGATCGAATTTGTGAAATTAGAATTCGGTGAGTGACTGCCGTAAAAGATTACGCAGCAATGAACTATTTGAAGCCTTTAGATTCTGTCGCACCTAAGAACGTGGGTCTACTGGCAGCTGCCACAAGTATACTCCCTTAATATACCGTTATTTTGATATCAACTAATAAGCTTTGTTAAAAATTCAAATTATAAAAGAGATTAAAAACTGCAATAATAAAACAAATTTTTTATTTAACTATGACTTTAACTATTTATTATAGTTATTGTTAAGATTATTATTGCTATTATTATTTACTATTTATTATTGTTAACATTACTATTCGATAGCAAGATCTCGTGTGTTATCTCCTACAAATCTATACAGACTAAGATCTTATTGTGTCTAAAGTTTTGTAAAACCCGCACCGCGTGGTTTGATAGGACCAACTGATTGGACACTGCCAGCAACCCGACCGTGTCAAGAGAGAGAAAGGGAGAGAGAGAGAGAGAGAGAGAGAAAGAAAGAGAGAGAGAGAGAGAGACGGAGAGAGAAAGAGAAAGAGAGAGAGAGAGAGAGAAAGAGATAGAGAGAGAGAGAGATAGATAGAGATAGAGAGACAGAGAGAGAGAGAGAGGGAAAGAAAGAGAGAAAGAGAGAGAGAGAGAGAGAGTAAGAGGTAACTATTTTTAATTTTGCAAATTTAAAAACTATTCAATTATTTTAAGAACCTGTGAATTGTGTGCAATAATGAGCAATCGCGTTCAGCGTAGTACTTCCTTTAGTCTAAAGCCTAAGCCCTAGCTACATCAGGCCGATCTTTTAGACCTCTCATTTAGGTCTATATATTAGGCCTATCTACTAAGCCTATCTAAAGCTGAACAGGATACCCACTGCCACCCCACTGAGTTAGCGCCCTGAGCGATTGGTGGGACAATGAGGAAATGCTAATGTACCACCTGATAGCATTAATGTATCGCCTAATAACATTGTAGTGTAACTCTAGCTACGAGTCAATTAAATATCGGTTAACTCTTTCCTAAGGACATATCACATCCGTGGCGTAATATGGCATTATGGCTACGTGTATGTCATATTAAGACTGTGTATTGTGGAATTACAACGTATGTATAATGGGGTAGTTTTATTGTGTAGTGTGTAGCAATTAGACATCCAGTTAAATTTGTACTTCCTGCGAAAATCAAGAACTAGAATAAGTAAACTCCACTGCTACCATTCAGGTTAATTTGAATGTTGAAGTCTGCTTATAGGCCGTGTGGTCTCCGATACACTGAAGAGTAGACCAACCGTTTACTGCATGTGTCGTAAGAAATGATCAAGCAAAAATCAGGACGGTAACGGGAAATGGAGTGCACTTCAGAAACCATATTTTTCCGAAGTAATAGGCTACCTGTGATATGGGTAGGGCATTGCCTTTTGTGAATGGATTGACTTGTTGATCTATGGAGTGCTCTAAGGAGTGAGACAGAGAAATATGTTTTATTATAGGATAGAGAGCGAGAGAGAGGGATATATATATATATATATATATATATATATATATATATATACACATATATAAAGATAGAGAGAGATAAAGACAGAGAGAAGAGAGAGAGGAAGATAGAGAGAGAATGTTATATTATTAGGTTCTAAGAAATAGCGTTTGAATTGATTTAATAGTTTTAATTTACTGTAAATAATTGTAATATCCAGACATGTGTAACTTTGAAGAGATTTTCTCTACTATTTCTACAGAATAAAAATATGTAAAATAGAATAAAATATAGAATAAAATAGAGGTTCAATTAGAAGTAACACTTCTATATAGCCATTTAATCTCGTCACTAAATTTAATTGCAGAATGCAGCAAGAGTCTAAACGTCCTATCACAGTGAAGACTCTAGCCTCTAGGACCTGGCTGTTAGATGAAGGACATTAGGATTGTTGTAATATCTTAACCCAACCACCCCGAGAACCGATCAAGCGTTAACCAATCAGCTTTCAGCAATCTCCTAATAGCGCCTCCTATCTACAGCTTAGGCTCTTTTATATATTTCATTATATTTAAAATATATCTAATTATAACATTATATTGAAATGTATTTATTACATTTATTTACATTATATTTATAATATATTTTATATATTATCATTCTTCTACATTCCCGTGTTGAGTCCGGGCACTACAGAATAGATCAACCGTAAACTGCACGTGTCGGAAGAGGCCACTGAGCAATAAACCGCGGAAGGCAAAGAGAAATCATCTATAGAGCCAAATTTTTCCAAGCAAATGGCTATTTACATTTAGGTTACGTAAAACTAATACGAGAGGGAACTGACTTTCTAGCAAGTGCATGTTCTTAAATGAGCGAGAAAGCAGACTGTGATAATGAAAGCCTAAATAGCAGGACCTGCCGTCTGATATAACATAAGAGAGCGAGACAGAGTTGAATCTTAACAGGCTCAAGGCACATATTCTTAGACTGCTTGCCCACTACGTTGAGAGATCTCATCCCATAGGCTAAGTAGTAACCAAATCTTAATGAAGTCTAGGATTGTGGAGAGTGTTACTTACAAGGTAGTTTTTCATTGCCTTCCATATATTCCCAGTCGTTTACTACGACACGTACAGTTTACGGTTGGTCTACTCTTCAGTAGCTCGGCCACAACACCCGCATGGTCATATGAATATGAAGTATTAATTAATTAATTGAACAGTAAAGTGGTCACCCAAGATATGAAACATTTTCTTTATTATACACAACAATTACCTCGTATCAAACAGGGTTTTACCCTGACAGGGTTTTATCCGGACAAGGTTTTACCCTAACAGGGTTTTACCCTGACAGGGTTTTACCCGGACAAGGTTTTACCCTGACAGGGTTTTACCCTGACAGGGTTTTACCCGGACAGGGTTTTACCCTGACAGGGTTTTACCCGGACAGGGCTTTACCCTGACAGGGATTTACTATGACAGGGTTTTACCCTCAGCATTCATACCCTACCATACAGTTTAACGTCTGTGACTGTATCACAAGGGATGCTATCAGTGACAGTTCGGATGGGATACGAACCGATAATTTTCTGCTTTTCAGTCAAGCTTGATATCCATTCGGCAATACAACCGGTACAGGACTATAGTATCTAATCCAATCAGGATTTTAATTTTTTGATAATTATAATCAAAAACGAGTCGGATCAACTGTGATAAGATAAAGTACAAGTTTATTTAAAATAAAACGTTACCTATTTCATTCCATTCAAATACACTGACAACAATAACAATTAGAGTGCTACAGTCGTCCATGACAACATCGAGCACTACACATATGCACCTGCATGCACGTGCAAGCACACACTCTCACTCTATTGCCATTGACAAGCTCACCCACGCTTGCACTCACGCAGCACTATCAATAGTGCTCGGTGTTGTCATTGATGACTGTAGCACTCTAATTGTTGTTGTTATTATTATTATCGCCCTCTGGTGAGACTGTCTATGCCACACCCATAGCACTATCAATAGTGCTTGGCGTTGTCATTGATGACAGTAGCACTCTAATTGTTGTTATTATTATTATCGCCCTCTGGTGAGACTGTCTATTCCACACCCACACGCACACACAAGCACGTACACATGCTAGCACGCACACTCAACTATCGTCCTCTGGTGGAACTGCCTGTTCTATACCACGTGTACAAGCACGCAACACTATCAATAGTGGTCGATGTTGTCACTGATGACTGTAGCACTCTAATTGTTGTTGTTATTATTACTATCGCCCTCTGGTGGGATTGTCTATTCTACACATATGCATGCACACAGCACTATCAATAGTGCTCAATGTTGTCATTGATGACTGTAGCACTCTAATTGCTATTATTACTATCGCCCCCTGGTAGGATTGTCTATTCTACACACACACTATCGCCCCCTGGTAGGACAGTCTATTCCACACCCACACGCACACACGTACACATGCTTGCACGCACACACACAGCACTATCGTCCTCTGGTGGGATTGTCTATTCTGCTTGGCCTGGTGCCGCCCCAGTGGTGCGAATGGTGACGTCTATTGAGCTTCTTGAACTGATAGAACATTATCTTCCTCAGCTGGTCGTACTTTGTCGGGGACGTCTCCTGCAGGAATGTGCCCATCATGCCGAGCTGACGACTCACTCGCTGCAGCTCATTACCTCTGAACCCCTTCAGCCATGCCGGAGCTCTGATCAGCTCCCACGGGTGAATCGAGCCGTCACCCAGGATGTCTGCAATAAAAATAAATAAATTAATAAATAATAAATAATAAACAATAAAAAGAGGTTAAATAAAAATAAAGTAAGTTTATTCTTTCATTTATATTACTTTTCAGGACTGCTACTTAATATAGCGATGAACTGGTAAGTAATAATGATTTAACTAAATAAAAATTTCTATCAAAGCTAATTGTTAATATTAATTTTAATTAAAGAGCATAAAACGGCACATAACAGTATAGAGAGGCACAGTATACAGCGGCACATAAAAAGTAAAAAGGTAAACATGCATTATAGTGAAATGATCAACTATGTTCATATCTATCACTTTTTAATACCACATGTTTAACCGTTAGACAATTTTAGTTCATTTTCCGGATAATCAGTCCAGTGAATGCCCGAGATTTTACTCTCAGATCAGCGCGGCTGGGATTCGAACCCACGAGGGTTCAATTCGCCTCAGGATCTATCATTTTAAATTTCACATAACAGTATAGAGAGGCACAGTATAGAAAGGCGCAGTATAGAGAGGCACAGTATAGAGAGACACAGTATAGAGAGGCACATAACAGTATAGAGAGGCACATAACAGTATAGAGAGGCACAGTATAGAGAGGCACAGTATAGAGAGGCACATAACAGTATAGAGAGGCACAGTATAGAGCAGCACAGTATAGAGAGGCACAGTATAGAGAGGCACATAACAGTATAGGGAGGCACAGTATAGAGAGGCACAGTATAGAGCGGCACAGTATAGAGGCACAGTATAGAGAGGCACAGTATAGAGAGGCACAGTATAGAAAGGCACATAACAGTATACATCGGCACATAACAGTATAGAGAGGCACAATAAAGAGAGGCACCTATGTAGTCATTCTGACCAAACAGAGCTTTCTTAGCCGTCCACTGGTCCTTCTTCTCCGGCTGCCAGTCAGGAATTGGCTGTAGCCGCTTCTCCCAGTCGCCTGCTGGTCTAGGCAGTAAACCTAATCAATCAATCAATTAATCAATCAGTCAATCAATCAATCAATTTAAGTTAGCACTAATGAATCAATACTATAACACTGTCCAGAGCTGCTCAGAGAGAGCAGCTCTTAGAGAGCACTGAGCTTTTAGTGCGAGCTGCACACTTCAAAGAGCAGCACTAAGTGAGTTGAAAGAACAGTGAGCTCCAATTTATACACGTATCCATACAGCTAAATTTAATTTTCATAACTTAATTAAATTTGAGATTACAATTTAAAGTTACAAATAAAGTCTAAGTGTGGTCTGATTTAAAGTATTATTATTATTATTAACAACGAAAACTTATATAGCAGTGTCATGGCCGAACTCGGTCTTCGAGACTACTTTACAGGAAGAGTTCAATTGTAATCATGAGCTGAATAACAAAAAAGTAAAATCAAAAATTAAACTGACTATCGTTGTACATCAAATGATACATAAAGACAACATATGAAGCCGTTTACATAGGGGTGCAACTCTGTATCTTACAACAAAGATCAACGGGCCTGTGTTGTCCATAGAGTGTAAAAAGATGTGTTTAGTGTCGAGCCAATGAGGGACACCAAGTGCAGTGAAACACGTGCCCTTAGAGCACAGGAAAGGAAAATTTATTGAAAATTATTAAGAACAATTAATACTTTTCACAAGAACAGTAAGCATTGCAATGGTTTTCATTGAGCCAAGGGATTATATAGTTCTATTAAATGCGGAATGTTCCCTTATATCATCTTTGGATAAGTTAATGGATATTAAACCTGTATTAATATTACTATTATAACTATTGAAACTTAAACGAAGAATAAAATACGAGTTAGAAGTATATTTGCTCCTCCTGATTTAATTAATACTAAGTTGTGGTAGCTAAACTTATGTTTACATACCCCCAGTAAAGATTCTGGGGTCGTTGACTCTGGTGTTACCCCTCTTGGCTTTGTAAGGTGACGGGGTAACGTACTCGGGGTATGGGTCATAGTTTGAAGACCAGCGTGCTGCGATAACATTGGCTACGGCAGATACAGGTGGGAGGAGTTTCTCAACGCTGACAGGAACGGTGCCATGTGCAGCGATCAATCGTGGCAGAGACGAGAAAAGAGATTGACGAATCAGACATAACATTTTAAAAAGTTATTTTAAATCTGTAAATAATACACAACATTTTATTTTATTAATTCTTTTTGCTTTCACAATAGCACAGACATAGAATTTAAAAAGCTAGAATAGATTTAATATTTTGAATAAGTTCAAGTTAAGTCTATGCGCACATATATATTCCAGAATCATGGAATCTAACTGCATATCCTGTTTCAGTCAGGTGAACCAAATTTAAATAACATTTGGAAGATTTCAGGATTCATTTATCGCAAAAATAAACTATTGCAGTATATTATAAATTAGGTGAATGGATCTGTATTGATGTATGCTGTGGGGACGTCCCTGACATCATCCCTTGATGAGGAAACGGACGTTAAACCTTTATTATTATTATTATTGTTATTATTACTATTCTTATTACGCTTAGATGTACACATCAAATTTACAATAAATAATAAAATCAGAATGTCAAGTAATCAACAAAGCGAGCGATATTACGGAACAGAGTGACTAGAGCTGACCTCAAATCTATGTTTAAAGTTCCCAACGTATTTTTAGCATCCAAGTTATTATCAAGCACTATATTTTCGCATATTCAGTTCGTATCAGTATACAAAATAATTATCGAAATGTTTAAATAGTAGCATAAAATATCTATTCAATTGCATTCCACCAGATAACAGATGTAGTGGTTGGGTTTCGAGCACTAGTTGGTTTAGAATTGGAGCGAATGTGCATCGAAAGGCTAGTATATAACAGAGAGTTAAGAATGTGAGGGCGGGTGTAGAAAAAGATTGATAAACCTTGTTCATGTAAATTCAAGTTGTCGATATTTTATGACTTAAATTGTTAGTTCTAATTGGATAACAACAAAACATGGCTCAAATCTCATTGTGTATTACTAAAATCATTGATGAACTCTTTAATTTTAAGAGCGAAACAACAACAGCATTCCTACTGCTACGAGTGTTAAACCCAAAAATCTTGTAATAATAATGGGAATTCTTTTACGTTGAACCCGTATCTAAATATTTTGGACTGAATTTCTGGATTTTGGAATTTTCACCGTTTTTGGACCTTTCTTTTTTGCTCACCGGCTTGATTTTGTCTCAATAGTGCTCGATGTTGTCATTGATGACTGTAGCACTCTAATTGTTGTTGTTGTTGTTATTATTATTATTATTATTATTATTATTATTATTATTATTATTATTATCTTTAGTGGAACCTTTAAAAAAACCAAAATATACAAAAGAAGAGAAGAAACAATCATGAATTAATTTATTTGGTGGCACAGAAATATCATTGTAATAGAATTTACGTACTGTTTATCTTAGAGCTCCAATGGCAATTCTGCACTACCAATCTTTCTTTGACCGGTGTTTGTTTTGCTCAGATTTCTAAACGAAGAATTTAGTTATTAGAATGTCGAGTAGGTCCGCTAATCCCATGTCCGGCCAGTCCGGCAAGAAGTTGACTAAGCAGGAGGAGCTGTTGCTTCAGGACTTCAGTAGGGACGTTACTACCAAGTCCTCGGCCCTCTTCTACGGCAACGCTCTCATCGTCTCCGCCATTCCGATCTGTGAGTTGCCACGTAATGCCTAATTACCTAATATTCATTGTGCCGGTCTCATGATGGTTAGATATTTTACTCTGTGAAGGGTTCGACCAGGGATCGTACCCACGGCGGATTTTACTGTCTAAATAGCTCTTTGTGTAGGGAGTCCGTAACGTCATGAAGTTTTAAGTGATTCTCCTTTGGTCGTGGGAACATTAACCGGTAAAATAGATATTACTATGGGTTAAAATATCTATTGCTTTTAGTATCGCATATAATCACATATTATTATACATTTTTTATATTTTATTAAGTGTATTCACGTGTTGAAAGTGTGATTGTAATGATATAGTGTTGATTACGTGTTGTGTGTCTATTTTAGCTGAGGTTTTCTGTTATTTTTTCAGGGTTGTTCTGGCGTATTCACCAGATGGATTTGCTGCAGTCGGCTCCTCTGTTTCTAGTGGTAACACTGTTGTCTGCCTACCTCGTTGCCATGGCCTACAGAAATGTCAAGTTTGTTCTCAAGCACAAGTTGGTACTAAATTCTTTCACATAGATTTAGGTGTATTGATACTTGTCATTTGAGAGATCGATGTTTTCAATAGAATAGAATATTTTATTATTTGTGTAATTTTAAAATTGAAACATTGATAAATGTGACAATGTGACACAGTTTGATGATGAAAATGGATTTAAAAATTAAAATATGGATTTATCGAAATAATAAAATATGGAATATCGAATTTGTCTCGAGCATCACACACTGATTGAGGCTGTAGAGGAGCTCAGCTGATTGATTGATTGACTTAGGCATGATTGATTGATTGACTGATTGATTGACTGATTGATTGACTGATTGATTGAATGATTGATTGACTGATTGATAGAGTTGCTCAGGTGAGGGGAGATGCGGTGACTAAGGAGGTCATGAAGTCGGTGGCTGAGGACAAGAAGATGTCAAAACAAGAGAAAGAGGAACGGTGAGAGATAGCTTTATATAAATAGACAAGTTTAATATCTGGTTAACTCATAGCGCTGTTTGTATTCTTAAAAAGCTAATTAAAGTCGCTGCTAACGTCAGTTTCAACTCTCGACAGTACTAACAGTGACGGGCGAGCCAATTATTTTTTTAAAAGTAAATTTTTTCATATATTTTCAATGCCAGAAGGTTTATAAAAAAATTGTATCTGTTTCTGCACAATTCAGTTAAATATTTTGTTTCAATCAAGAACATTATCAAGTTGTGTAAATCATGAGCAATGCAAATCTCGTGCAAGTGTCACAAGTATTTTTCACAAGCAATGAATTTTGTCAATTTACTCAAGCTAAATAAGCCGGTGGTTAGGCGATTGACTGATCGATTGTTTGATTGATTGATTGATTGATTGACTGTTTGATCAATTGAGTTTAGATTGCTGCAGCATAAGAATAAGTTAGGAAGTTAGTAGACTATGATCTAAACTTATTAATATTGATTGATTGATAGATTGGTTGATTGATTGGTTGATTGATTGGTTGATTGATTGGTTGATTGTAGAGTAAGATGAAGATAGCTTGTGATAACATATTCTAGATTGATTGATAGATTGGTTGATTGATTGGTTGATTGATAGATAGATTGATTGATTGATTGATGTAGAGTGCTCTGGCGTAAGAACGAGGTGGCAGACTACGAGGCCACGACATATTCTATATTCTACAACAACGCGTTGTTCCTGGTCGTTGTCATCGTTGCTTCTTTCTACATCCTGCGTTCTCTCTCTCCTTCAGTGTATCCTTTACCATCTGCCTTCGTCTGTTGTCAATATATAACATATGAAGCTGTATGTGTTGTATAGAGGAGGCTAATGCAGATACATTGTAGTATAAGATGATAATTAACATGATTCATTCTTTCTTCATGTATCAGAGTCTGCCAAGCTGACTCCACCAGACTGGAAAATAGAAAACAATCACTGCAGGTGTTCTTAGGAGATGACCAATGTAGACACTGTGGTTGTTATATTAGCATTACGGGTACAGGAGCCAGAGGTCTTGTGCTCTGACGGGTCCTGTCACACCGGTTGTGGCTTTTGTCTCTACGCGAACAATGCTCATCTCAATGTATTTCTGGTTGAGATATGAGATGCCGCAGTCACTAGTGAATGTGGCTGTGATAAGATCAAATGGTTTAGCTTAGTAATGTTGTAGAATGCATAGTAGCCATAGATGTGGTTTAAATGCAAAAATGCTGGTAAAGTCAATGTTAACTTTAGTTTCCTCGCTCGAAAGCGATAACAGTGTCAGGCAAGCCTAGGATTTGAACCCCGCACATACTGATCCGCGCGGTCGAGTATCGTGCCGACATCGCCACTGGCTACAGCCAGTTTAGGTGAAGCATTACGTTTGCATTAATTGACATAATATGTATTTATTGACTGATACGGAGCTGCTAAAGGTAGATGCTGTTCATATGGTATGTATATGATATAGAGTTATGAGAACAGATGTTTCCTCAGCTACATCTCTGTGCAGTAACTATGCTCTATCACTGACAGGAGCCAGTGGTCTATTGGCTCTCTTCTCCACTGGATCTAAATAGCTCGCGGTTCAAATCTCAGCATAGCCTTCATCTGTGGATGAGCCTACAAGTGCCTGGCAGACTGAATATACAAGACTGTTTTATGTCGAGCAGTTATTAATATAATTAACAATGAATTAGAAATGCCGCATTGAATTCTTGTAGTTAGTTTATATCATCTTTATTTCTAAATCATTATAATTATTAATAAATAATTTGTTACTTATTTATCAGTCATTCACTCGTGTAACAGCGGGTGACTAAGCAGCACATTTCACTGTTCGGCGAGAAGCCGTGGGTTCAAAACCTCGCCAAGCATCGCTGATGTTATACGAGTAGGGAGCCAGACGTTAAAGACAATGCCATATAGCTGTATTCGTTCATTGTAAATCTCGTTCTGTTTCCTGGTTACAGTTTTGAATCCTTTTATTGGCTTGGATTTTGTTCAATAGTGCTTTGATATTATCATGGACAGTAGCAGTCTAATTGTTGTTTTTGCCTAGTTTGTCTGTCCCCATTACTGACTTCTGACTATTACAACGATCAGATCGTAAAAGCTGGTAATGCTAATGTTAGCGTCAGTTTTCAAACTCTAAAGCGATGTCAGTGACGGGCGAGTACAGGATTTGAACCCAGCACACACTGATCCGCAGTCGAGTATCTTGTGCACTGAAGTGCTTGAAGCTAGTACACTACGAGGAAACTTTATATTAAACCTGTTCATAACAATCAATAGAAGGATTGCTGTGTTTACACATGCTGGGATTTTATGGTGTTTTTCTTGGAAATATTTTAAATTTCAACCTAATTTTGTTAGAATGTACCTGAACTACAATCAATAGTTCCTTCCTTTCACCTACAATCTAGATGTACACCACAATACAATGACGATTTGATGTCCTCTTCCTCACCTCAATGTGACGTCAGAGACGTCGACAGAGAGGATTGCTAAAGGCTGCATTCTCCAATTTAACTTAATAAATAGCGTCAGTCATGTTGTAAATACGAGAGCTTTTAATAGGGAGAGAAAAATAAGAACAAATATATTATAAAAAAATTCTAGTTGAGCGCAGTTATGTAACATTAGCGTTCCCATTCGCTAAGAGCTTTCGGCATTAAGATAATACACATAAAGATCTAAGTTATCTTAGGATAAGTAATCTAAGATAATTAATCTAAAGATAATATAATTAATTTAACTTAAGATAATTATCCCTATAGATAAATTAATCTAAAGCTAATTAATTTAACTTACGATAATTACCCAATTAGATAAATTAATCTAAAGATAATTAATTTAACTTACGATAATTACCCAATTAGATAAATTAATCTAAAGCTAATTAATTTAACTTACGATAATTACCCAATTAGATAAATTAATCTAAAGATAATTTATTTAACTTAAGATAATTACCCAATTAGATAAATTAATCTAAAGATAATTTATTTAACTTAAGATAATTACCCAATTAGATAAATTAATCTAAAGATAATTTATTTAACTTAATATTAATATCTATCTTATAGGATAAATAATCTTAAGCTGAATTCTATTGCTCTTAAGCAGCAGTTTATGCAGTAGCGAGCAGGACTATCAATCTTCGTCAGTAGACACGAGCTGTTGGATGAAGATGGTTGCCTGGGGGAAGAGCTTGAGAGACTGGAGAGAGGAGGAGGGGTGGGTGGAAGAGAGATTGAGTCGTGGATAGGTTGTGATTAGCTCATACTGTGTGCAGGGGTAGCCTAACAGAGATACCTCTGAATGTAGCTCCTATCAATCAATCAATCAATCAATCAATCAATAGCTCATACTGTGTGCAGGGATAGCCTAGCAGTGATACCTCTGAATGTAGCTCCTATCAATCAATCAATCAATCAATCAATAGCTCATACTGTGTGCATGGATAGCCTAGTAGTGATACCTCTGAATGTAGCTCCTATTAATCAATCAATCAAACTATCAGTCGTGGTTGTTAGCAGATTACCTAATCACCTAACAAATCTGTCAATTAATACACAGGTAATCAATCAATCAAATCTATATAGCTCACATGCGAGCACACACTGAAATGGTTCAATAAAAATCAATTAAACAGTTGTAGGTCAGTATTGGCAGATACCCTTGATAATTATCTTTGGACGGATTTTCCGAAATTTGCACTGTGGTGGACCTTCGTTTGCTCAATGGCTTGGATTTGTCTCGATAGTGCTAGATGTTGTCATTGGCGACAGTACCACTCTTAATTTTTGTTATTATTATTATTGCTATTACTCTAAATTGAACTTTCATACAGGCAGTAAAAAAAGAAAAGTTACCAATCAGAAATGATGTTAGCACAGAGGCTTGTTTAAAATTAAATCAAAAATATAAATATAACACCAAATAAATATAAAACATAAATATAACACCAAATAAATATAAAACATAAATATAACAACAAATAAATATAAAACATAAATATAACAACAAATAAATATAAAACATAAATATAACAACAAATAAATATAAAACATAAATATAACAACAAATAAATATAAAACATAAATATAACAACAAATAAATATAAAACATAAATATAACAACAAATAAATATAAAACATAAATATAACAAAAAATAAATATAAAACATAAATATAACAACATAAATCAAATTCAGAGTAAGAGATAATACTGAAATAGCAAGACAAAGTTTGACAGAATTTCTATCCAATCAAGCAATAAACTAAAGAGAAGCCACATCAAACCTTGAGGCTGGACGATGCAGGCAGCGTCAGTTGTTTTCTGGAACCATCTGGAAATCTAAGCAGCAAACACGACATCGGACCTGAGCCTTCGTGGCAAGCATTGCCATTAGCTGATGTAGAACCTCCGTCACTACAGACAGTAGCTGATCCTAACCTATTATTTGCTATAGAATGTTGAGATGACGAGGAATTACAGGACGGTTTGTTACCTATCACATCACATTCAGTACTAGCCGCACCCTGGCTATCATGTCCATTATCTACCTTACCATTCCCAGCTCTACTCCAACCATTCTGACATACATCGCTCGACGTCTCCTCTTTCCCATTACACCGACCACTTCCTGATTTCTTTCCAGCACCATACAGGTTCTTCCTACTCGCAGCATCGCCGTTACTCAGGTGATTTCTCGTTGACTTCAGTGACGTGTCTGACTTGAAAGCATCAGCTGAACCTATGGCAGCCACCTCGTGGTAGCTGATCCCAGCCTCCAGGCAGCCTCTTCCAGGCTCCTGGACGGCTTCCAGGCGAGTCAGTTGATCAGAGGAGGCACCCGGAGGATCAACGGAGGAAATGTCGGAGAACTCGTTGTCGGAACCGGAGAAGGTTTCGAGAGCGTCGTCGCTCCACGGTTCCTCGGAGTCGTCTAAACGAGGCTGCTTGGCTCGTGCGGTAGAGGAGCCGGTGTCAAACACAGAGGCTCTGAGCACAGCGCTCAGCTGAGCATCTTCTGAGTGGTCCAGGAGACTGTCCAGAGTCTGCATCAATCAATCAATCAGTCAGTCGATCCATCAGTGAATCGATCATTAATCAATCAATCAATAAATAAATAAATCAATGGATCAATCATCAATCGATCGATCAGCTGATCAATCAATCAATTAATCGATCAATAAATCAATCATCAATCGATCAATTGATCAATCAATCGATCAATCAATCAATCGATCAATCAATCAATCGATCAATCAATCAATCAGTCGATCAATCAATCAATCAATCAGTCGATCAATCAATCCAATCAGGCAATGATTTCTTACGTTTATTAGTGTAATTAAGGTATAGCAGCCCATACATCACATTTACAAACAGGGAGCAGAAAAACAACTAAAACAGAAAAAAAATCAGCACAGATAATTAGTAAGAGCAGACAACTGGTTCACCCGAGAAACAATTAGCTACGAGATTTAACGTAATTTACATTTGATATTGATTGATTGATTAATTTAAATTTGACATTGATTGATTGATTAATTTACATTTGGAAGCTATTTGTTATTACATTGTTGGTATAATTCAGTCGTCAGAGATAATTAAGAGAATAACCTGTTGTAGTTTAGTTTTAAGTATCAAATAATAATAATAATAATAATAATAATAATAACAAATTATAGTCTTATATTACAATTAGAAATATTTACATTAGCATTGCTAAAACAATAACTAAATGAACATTGCATCAGTCAGTCAATCACTTACCTCGTCACCTCTTAATCTCTTTCGGCTGTTGCGGTCGTTGAGATGGGCGTGGCTAGAGGAGGAAGAGTGGGCAGAGTTGAGAGCGGGGTCTGGCACTAAGTGCTCTGATAGAAATTGTGACACTACAAAAACAAAACAAAAAATTTAAAACTACAAATACCTCGTTCATTTAAAACTGCCTACAGAAACCTCCTTCATTTAAAACGACTTTACCATTAAGGCCATGTTGTGCTCGGGTGTGGTTGGACCACTGCAGAATAGGGCAACTGCAAACAATCTGCCGCGTGTACGTAAGAGGCGACTAAAGGCAGGAGCTGAGGATGGCAAGAGGGGACCCACCTCACCATGAAATATTTTCCCCCAGGATTAAATGGTAATTAATCCACCTAACTGAGTAAGGTAACAGGAAACCACTTCAGAAGCCATATTTTTCCCAAGCTATAGGCTACATAAGGTATGGGTAAGGCATAGACTTTGTGAAGGGATTAACTGGTTGATCTAAGGAGTGCTCTTATGAAGCTAGAAAACAGACTTTGAGTATGAATATGTACCTTGAACCTGCCACTTGGCAGTGCCATTAAGGCGTCATTCCCTGAGAAAATCCTGTCTACCCAAACTACTTATATTTTAAAGAGAAGAGCTGAGCTCACCCAGTTCAGCGAATGACTCAGCGTCAAGCTTGTTCCATGAGATCACGTTCTCTCCTGAAACAACAATTCAACATCCACAACAACACTGAGCACCGTCACGCTGCTGATGTCAATTGAGGACAGCAGAATGCTCCTTTAGAATCAGTGTAATAACTTGAGACAAAGTAGAGCCCACTACACGGGCTCTACAGAGATTTGAAGACTTAAATTCTTGACGGAAATTTCTTTAATAGATCCACAACAGTTCATATACTGCAGAAACTAACGGCTCTGAGGTAGTTAGCCAACCTATTCTCAAGCCTCTAACAACTACTTAGTGTATTCAGAAAATACACTAAGTAGTATACTTCGGACTGAATTTCTAGATTTTGGAATTTGCACCGTTTATGGACCTTCTTTTTGCTCGCCGGCTTGATTTTGTCTCAATAGTGCTCGATGTTGTCATTGATGACTGTAGCACTCTAATTTTTGTTATTATTATTATTATTATTAGTGAACGTGTAGGTACAACAATATGAAAGATGTTTTAATGTTTTATGCAGAGAAACACTGGCGAGGCTTCTTGATTGTATAAAACAGTATCAGAGACGGAAAAGATCTGAGGTAGATAGCCTACCTGTTCTTGGGTCTATTACTGCGACATATGGCCAGTCGCTGACCTTATAGAACTGCATGTATCTCACTCCCTCTGCACTCTCTGAATACACCTGTATAGATTCATCAAATACTAAAAACAATACATTCACTGAATACATCTGTACAGATACATCAAATACCAGATACAATACAATGCATGATTTGAATACACCAGTCTAGATACATCAAAAACTAAATACCAAATACATGTTCATGCTCTGAATACACCTGTATAGATACACAAAATAGTAATGAATAAAATACAATCACATAACTCTAAATACACCTGAATGATAACAAATGCTCAATAATAATATCTTTAGTCGACTGGAGCCCGTGGCGATGTCGGTAATATACTCGATCGCGGATCAGTATGTGCGGGATTCAAATCCTTGGCTCGCCCATTACTGACATCACTTTCAAGTGAGGAAACTGACGTTAACATTAGCTTTACCAGCTTTGAGTGATATCAAATGACAACAGTTACCTGCCAGAAGATAAAGTGTTCCCTGATGATGTCTTTAACAAGACTGTTGCTCCACACATCTCTGTTGAGACTCTGGCAAGAGAACTCCTGAGCGTTCTGTATGTTCACCATTAACCACTTGTTAGCACTCGTCCCAGCCTCACGCGCCTGTATCATACAATACAATACACAATACAATACAATACACATACAATACAATATACAAGAGAACTCATGAGCGTTCTGTATGTTCACCATCAACCACTTGTTAGCACTCGTCCCAGCCTCACGCGCCTGCATCATACAATACAATACACAATACAATACAATATACAATACAATACACATACAATACAATACACAATACAATACAATATACAATACAATACACATACAATACAATACACATACAATACAATATACAAGAGAACTCCTGAGCATTCTGTATGTTCACCATCAACCACTTGTTAGCACTCATCCCAGCCTCACGCACCTGTATCATACAATACAATACACAATACAATACAATATACAATACAATACACATACAATACAATAAACTTACAATACAATATACAAGAGAACTCCTGAGCGTTCTGTATGTTCACCATCAACCACTTGTTAGCACTAGTTCCTGCTTCACGCGCCTGCATCATACAATACAATACACATACAATACAATATACAATACAATACACATACAATACTATACACATACAATACAATACACATACAATACAATATACAATACAATTATAATGCATGGATATTATTATTATTATTATTAGCTAGTAGACATTAGAGTAATGACACACACTGAGCCGATTTTGTTTAGTTTCTGATGGCCACTGCAGGTCAGACAGTACATAGGTCATTGTTAAACTCATCAATAGATTGATTGATTGATTGACTGCTACATACCGTGCTGAAGGAGCCTTTGTGCATGATATCAACGGGGGGTCTGAAGAGGTCTTCCAGTGTCTTCAGCTTTCTACTCAACCCTGCATCTGAGCTTGACGTTGAGGCTTCGGCCTCCGTGCCTAGGCTCACTGTAGGCCAATGCATTTATATACGTTACAATAAACTACAACGCATTAAAATAATATGCACACATAATACATAATACAAACACACCAGTACACTTACATTATAGCAACACACTACATCAGTACCATAAATGGATATGGCAACAGATCAACTCTATCATATGAAATAGTAAAAAAGTGTAAAGCTTCAAAAAGCATTCCCATAGATCTTTCTAAATCACCAGAGCTATCAGCTGATCCCTCTACAAGACAAATGAGCAACAAAGTGCGACAATAGCACCATGCAGCTAGCGATGGTAGTAATTTGATAAATTAGATTATCTCATTAATTAGTTGAAATGAATATAATTATGATCTACTAACTCGTCTCAGCCTGAAAGTCTCTAAACCCGTCAAACACCGAGCGAGGCTTAGGTCTCCTCCATCTGCGTCCTGCGGCAAATAAAAAATAATAAATAAATATTCTGCGACTAAGCATAAGCAGTATTAGATCAAACAAAATGGTTTACATATGATCTAAATAAATGTAGCATCATGTATAATAATAAATATTATTATATAAGTAGATCAAATAAAGTGGTTTACACTATGATCTAAGTAAATGTGGCATCGGATATAATTATTTACAATACCTCATAAAGAAGCATAAAAAGTTACAATACAGCACGTGGTCCCAAGCTGTCAGCACTCGTTCATCCAAAGGGGTCGTCCATCCAAGTACTATTTGCGCTAGACTTTGCATAACTTCGTTTATTATGCACAAGCTCTACCAATGCTCTAAATCCCGCCCCCTACAGACCGAGAAAGATATGAGAGAGATGGGAGTGGCCTACCTGGCAGCACCACGCCCACGTCCTCCACCAACCTCTCCTGACTCTGTGGTATCGGGGCTCTCACCTCCGAAGAGCTGCTGTTAAGAGAGAATAATAAGTAATTAATTAATAATTAATTAATAATTAATTAATAATTAATTAGTAATTAATTAAGTAACATAATTAATTGCTTAAATATAACAATAAATAGAAATAACAACAGAAAATCAACAATAAATCATCATCATCTTCCCTAAAGCTATGGTTGACGTCAATTTCCTCACTCGAAAGTGATGTCAGTGACGGGCGAGCCCAGGATTTGAACCGACACGTACTGATCCGCGGTCAAGTATCTTACCGACGTCGCCACTGACTCCAGCATAAAAAATACTACAGTCATATCTTTAAGAATCAAGTGTCGTAATCAATTTTCCAGAAATGTCAAAAACATTTAATTCACCTGTCATCCTGAGAGGACACGCCCCCAGTCACGCCTCTATAATCTGAAGTTCCCGCCCCTTCTGGGCGCAGCACTGGAAAACCACCCGAGTCCATGTGCATGCCTATCGCTAGCTCTACGTTAGAGTCGCAGGCTTCCAGGTAGTACTGTGCCAAGCTTCTATCAGTCACCCCTAAATAACAGAACTATGAGTTAGTAAAGGTGAACGGCAGAGACGTTATGAACTAACAATTATCAATATCTCTCTCTATCTTAGTGCACTGAGCGTCGTAGTCGCGTGATCTCTCACTTAGTGCACTGTCTACTGGCAGGTCCATGGTATATAACGCCTCTACTCTTCTCTGTCTTCTGCCTTCCTCTTCATTTCCACATATGAGTGGGTCTTTAAATCATCTAACATACCTAATCTCGGCCTGCCCCTGCCTCTTTTTCCTTCCATTCTACCTTCTATGACCTCTTTTAATAGACCTTTCCCCCTTAGAATGTGTCCTATCCAACTCTTCTTCCTATTTCTTAATACATTTATCAACTGTCTATCTGTGCCAACTCTCTCTAGAACTTCCTCATTTGTAGCCTTTTGAGTCCAACTAATCCTCTCCATTCTTCTCCAAATCCACATTTCCAATGCTTCCAGTTTCCTAGTATCTTCCTTCCTTAAGGTTCATGTTTCACAACCATACAATAGCATGGTCCAAACCAAAGTTTTCACTATCTTTATTTTTGTATCTTTCTTCAGGCTTTTTGTTAATAGTTCTTTTCTACTACCAAAGGCCGCTTTTGCTTGTGCAATCCTACTGCATATTCCCGTCTCACACTTCCCGGCATCGGTTATAGTATGACCCAAATATTTGAAACAAGATATCTAAAGTAAACAAATACGTTTTAAAGTCATTTCTATTTCGCATCGTTCAGCCGTCTTCCTGTTCAATGTATGAAAATTTAAAACAATTTCTCTCTTAGTGCACTGCCTACTGGCAGATCCATGGTATATAACGCCTCCACTCTTCTCTGTCTTCCGCTTACCTCTTCATTTCCAAACATGAGTGGGTCTTTAAATCATCTAACATACCTAACATTGGCCTGCCTCCATATAGTTATCAATATACAATTAACTATTCGACAATGAATGAACAATGCAACAACATAATATTAACAATGCGACAGAATAATATTCTGGTAAATCATCCGTAACAATAATTGTTATTAATATTTTAACAATTTCGTGTAATTTAGCTTTCATATTTGTAAGTTTACTTCTTTGATCAGTATATTAAAGAACATTTATTGCGGTATATTACATGCTAACGAATATATTGGCTAAAACTGTATTATCTTAGTTTAAGTCCTTATAGGTATAGTGGCTCAATGTATTTGCGATATACATAAGAATTTTTATACAGCAGAGCTCAACTTGAAATTGGAAACGAGTTAGAGATAATAGCACTAATATCTTTTATAGTTACATTAAATGATGTTGAAAGGGTTCCGTTACATTAAATGTTGAATATATCCGAACACCAAAACAAATATCAAAAATAACAATATATCCAAAACACTAACTTTACAATTCCGTACAATCAGTTACCGAATCTGAGATTAAACATAGCTCTATGTACTGTCAGTAGTCAATAAGAAAGTATTACAATGGAAAAATTATCTTACCTGTGATGGAACAAAATTGTTGAAGACATTCCTCAGAAATCAAACCATGCGACGCCATCGCACGAAATAAGACAAATATCAAAATCCTGAGATTTCAACCGTCTAATTGAAATACCACAATAAATTGCTAATTTCTTCAGAGTTTCAGGTGATCAGCGAATAAAATTGTCAGGTTTTGGGATACACAGCCTATAAAAAATTATAAATCTAGCATTTAATTTGTCCTAAATATCTCTCTTACGAAGCATCTAATAAAATTATATTGCCAGTAAATATAATTACGGAATGATTGAGTAAATTTAAATTAATAAATGAATTTTAAATCATTTTCCCAAAATCTTTGTTTTTATTTTGTCATTTGCCTTAAATAGCAACTAAACTCTCACGCCACAAGAAATTTCATAACACTTCTTGTATAAAATCGTCCATGGCAGTATCAGGTACTTTATACTCGGAATAGGTCATTTGTACGGTGGCTCGCAACTGCCATAAATTTTTTTTTTGAAACAAAAAATCAAAAAAAACAAACAAAAAAATCAAAAAAAAAACAAATCTTTGTTACTATAAATAGCCACTTTGTTACTATAAATAGCACACTAGCAGTATCTATATCACACATAGTCGATGACAACATCCAGCACTCGATCTTGAATCAAAGGCCAGCCTATGTGCAAAAAATAAAGTTTATTGTCAATGACAACATCGAGCACTCGATCTCGAGCCAAAGCCAAACCGATGAGCACAAAATTAGGTCAAAAACGGTGTAAATCCAAAATGCAGAAAATCAGTCCAAAGACTCACCTTGTAATTATCACCGCTTTTGACCTAATTTTGTGCTCATCGGTTTGGCTTTGGCTCGAGATCGAGTGATCGATGTTGTCATTGACGAATTTACTTAGTATGACTAATTAACTGAATTTTGGATTTGCACTGTTTTTGACCTAATTTTGTGCTCATCGGTTTGGATTTGGCGCGGGATCGAGTGCTCGATGTTGTCATTGACAATAAACTTTATTTTTTGCACATGGACTGGCCTTTGATTCAAGATCGAGTGCTGGATGTTGTCATCGACTATGTGTGATATAGATACTGCTAGTGAGCTATTTATGGTAACAAAGTGGTTATTTATAGTAACAAAGATTTGTTTGTTTTTTTGTTTTTTTTGATTTTTTGTTTCAAAAAAAAAAATTTATGGCAGTTGCGAGCCACCGTACATTTGCGCTATTTAAATCATTTCAGAATTCAAGACGTTGCCTGAAGCTCTGTCTTCTGGGCATATTTTAACATCGTATATAAGTAAATTACACAATTTCGCAAATTAATGTCACAATAAAAATTAATGAATGAACAATGCTGTGACCAAAATGATAAACCATATTTCTGTACATGAAACAGTCCATCATGACTGTTGTTGTTGTCAGCAGTACAGTTGAGGGTAAATACCTCGACAGTGATGACGCATATTTTGTCTAGAGCTTGTATCACAGAATCCAAGCTGCCGGCAAGGGTTACGTTTCTTTCAGTTGAGTTGGGCATCATCTCATTGACTTTGGACTGATTATCTGGATTTTGGAAGTTGCACCGTTTTGGACCATCTTTTTGCTCGCCGGCTTGATTTTGTCTCAATAGTGCTCGATGTTGTCATTGATGACAATAGCACTCTAATTGTTATTATTATTATTATTATTATTAATAAATTAATTGATGAAGATAAAAATATTGAGAAGATATTTTATATATAACATAAGAAAATCGAATATATGTCTCAGTTGATTAAATTGATGGAGCCACAATTCTTCATTATTTTTGTGAGACTTAAGATAATTATTAACTTCATATTCTAAACTATGTAATCGTTCTTTCCAGCATGTTGCACCGCAGTTCTGAAATTATCCTTCCATCCACTCGTCAGAAGGCTTCATTTGAATCAAACCGGCTTTTGCTTTCTTATGATCAGTTCCATAGGCAGTTGAAGACTTTTCAATCTCTTTTTTCATACAGAGTCCAAGATCAGTGTCCAAGATCAATCAGAAATTGCAACCAGCTCGTAGATCTCATTAAGATCTCATTTTCCTTAATTCCCTTTATTATTGTACTGCTTTTCTGGATTTTGGAAACTTCACGTTTTGGACTCCTTTTTTCTCACCAGTTTCAGTTTGAATTTATCTCAATAGTACACGATGGTATCATGGATGAGTTATTTCTATTTGGACTAAGTTTCATTGATTTTTTAAAGTTTTTTGATTAAGATTCAATGTTTGTTTTGATTGGAATATCACCTAATACTGCTCAATGTTTACTATATTTTAAAAATAATTTTGCTTAATTAAGAATATAAGATAACATAAGCTACCGTTGTCCATGACAACATCGAGTTGTCATCGAGACAAATCCAAGACGATTTCGTAATTTTATCTTCCTTTCCTAAAAATGGTTCAAATTGACCAGTCAACATTAGATCATTGACAAAAACAGATTAGTTTTTTCCTAAATTTCATCTAATCTAACCCTAATTCCATTAATGTAACCCCAATTTCATTCAAATTAAGACCCAACTATAACCCTTACCATATCCCTAACGCTAAAGCTAAATCCAAACCTTAACTTGGAAAAGTAAAAATAGTTTTAAAAATATGTTAAAGTTAAACAATTCATCCCATATATTGGGCGTGAAATATCGCAGTATAATTTATATCTACGCCTTTCCTAGTATTTTGCTATCTCCTATCAATTAGGCCTGCTAACAATAATTTTATTTTCCACAAAAATAAATAATAGAATTCTTTGCTTTGTTATATAGGTGTAACTGTTTTATGCCGGATCCATGAGAGGTACTGAAGCATTACTACAGAAATTGTAAAAGAATTTTCTAAATCCAGCAGTAAGAACTATATAAGAGGTCTGAAAGAAACGACTTGGTCGATTAATGTCTTTGATCTAAGCTAGTTATTGGTCATAGCATTATGATAGCTAGTTATTGATCATGGCATTATGATAGTTGACTCAATATCAGTATATTCTTTGGACCTGGTACTTTCAGAATACGAGAAAGTTAATTTAATAATATTTTGTAAGTTTACATTGAAAGTATAACATTGGTTCTGAGAGCCTTTGTGAACCATAGTCCTAATGGATAACCCACAAGGTAGCACCAATACCACCTCACAGCTGCTCAGCTATCGTTACCATCCTCAGCAACAGCTGCAACAACAGCAGCAGCAGCTGGAACAACAACAGCTGCTGCTACAACAGCCGCTACAGCAACAACAGCTGCATCAACAGCAGCTGCAGCAACAACAGCTGCAACAAAAGCCACTACAACAACAGCAGCTGCAACAACAACAGCATCTGCAGCAACAACAGCTGCAACAGCCATCAGACCAGGTTCAGCTGCCCAACCTGCAGCAGTTGAAGCAGCTGCAGAAGCAACTGAAGCAGCTAGGAGGGTCTGATAATGTGCAGCAGCTACAAGCCCAGCAGCCACAGCCACAGCTGTTGAACAGCAGCTGTCAGCTACTGTCACTGCAATCTAGCAGCAGCTTGCAGAAATCAGGAAGCAGCTTGCAGCAATCAGGCAGCAGCTTACAGCAGTCAGGCAGCAGCTTGCAGCAGTCAAGCAATCAATTGGGTGGAGTCAACATTGGACACAAAACTGTGCAGCAATTATTGCAGCAGCAGATGCTGAAGCAGAATAAGCTGTTGTCAACCTTCAGCAGCGGAGATCTGCAGCTGAAAGGTGCTGCGTTGTTGCGTGAAAGCAACGGAGACTCAGTGCAACAGTCGATGTTGTCTGAATCAGACAACGCAGGTTCTCCTAGGAAAAAACATGTGAGGAATCCATCGTCCTTGTTGTCACGTGGAGGCAACAGGACTCTGCAGCAACAGAGATGTGTGGGAAGCAACAAAGCAACACAACGACAACAACTTGAGAGCCTACGCTGTGCCTACACGCAGAGACTTTGCTCCAGACTGCGTAGACTGCCATACAGCTTCTGTATGAGTCACATACTGGACGCTCGTAATGCTCCTTATAGACAGTGCACCTATATCAACACCAGGTAACTCTCTCTCTCTCTTTCTCTCTCTCTCTCTTTCTTCCTTTCTCTCTCTTTGTCTCTCTCTCTGTCTCTCTCCCTCTGTCTCTCTCTTTCTCTATCTCTCTCTCACTCTTCCTCTCTGTGTATCTCAGAGTAATAGAAATGTCCAAGGCTCTCAGTTCTTCTCACAGTTGTTGGGCCGCCTCAGTAAAGAGAACATAATGTTATCCCCGCGTGGTGTCAACTTCAACCTCCTGCTGAGATAAATTAGAAGAATTCTAATTTTCTGATTGTTTTAAGTATATTTTCATTCTTATGCATAGTTATGTGTTGAATTACATTTAATTATTTTATCGACAGTATGCTGGAATGCTATTAGTGGAACTGACGTTTGGTCTTATATTTTGTTCTTGTCTGTAGTCCTGTGTGATGATAACTGATGTTAGGCTATCCTGATATATTTTCCTAGATGTATTCATACATGTTATATTTGTTAACGTAAATATTACAGTTCATACTTAATTAAATTTATTTCTCAATTAGTTATATTATTTGATGTAAATGCAGAGCTGTTGGTGTCCTGCTCGATGGCCTTAGGACTCCTCAGGAAGCCACAAACCACTGCTCACTGTCTCAGTTTATTGTTTGTTGTAGTGTTGTGTTATTTGACGTACCTGACATCATTCCTATATGAGGAAACGGACATTAAACCTTTACTATTATTATTAAAGTGCAGTGGTTTTAAATAAATAAAATATAGCGGGAATGGTTTTATGTTTCTAGAACAAACAGAAGATGCACCAGAGCCTCTATAAGAACTGCCGTGAAGGGTAAGACCACATCAAACCATTTCTGCCACCACCACGCTGCTTATGAAACTGTCAGCGGCTCAAATGTGGCTACCAATGTAGCCAGCGGCTCTGAAGTGGCTAATAGCGTAGCCGCCAGCTCTAAAATGGCTCAGGATGAGGCAAACCACTCTGATGCTAACAACTCAGCGGTTGTTGAAAGTTTTGGTTGCTCTAAGAGAAAGAGGAATAAACGGAAGCCCTTGTCGGTGAACGAGAAACTTATCAAGTGTCTCCATCGATATGAATCAATCAATCAATCAATCAACTCTGGCACAAGTCCTGTGGTTAGCTCAGCCGCTGATTTATCTACCGACAGAACTTTCTCAGAGGTTAAAAGTGACATTTATTTAGTTCTTGTTCAAATCGATTTGATGTAATTCTTGCGTTAGACTAATTTTTCGGATGTTTTTTAGAAATATGACATTAGTGCTAGAAACTAAATAATTAATAAATTAACTAGCAGTCCAATTAACAGACTAAAATTATTTATAAAGATAAATCTTTGTTAAAGATAATATCTTTATGAAATGTAATATTATCTATCATGTAATGACGTGGAATGAAGTTGGCAGCGAGTTACTTGAATTAATTAGAATATCTTAAAATCTCCGCCAATCATTAACTACCTCACTCATTTAGTATCTCTATGTGACCTTTTTTTAATGCTGTACAATCATTTATTAACTGACTAACTGATGAGTAATTGATTAAATTACTGCTTGATTGATTCGCTGGGTTGTTAATTTATTGACGGACTATTACTAGTATTCATTATTTCATCAATTGATTGATTGGTTGCTATATGAAGCCAGTGATTGATTGATTTACTGTAGATGAACTGCCGTACATCAGACTACGAAGACTCAGACAGCAGTAGTGTATCGAGCTGTGAACCTGACGCTGCTGACTCGCGACACCTGGTGAATGACCTAGAGTCACGGCACGCCAGCCTCCTGGTGAGCGTTGATGAGACAGGAAGAGCGGTGGTGGAGAGAGGGGAGGTGGACAGCGACGTGGAGAGTTGTGACAGCGAGTGGGAGGAGCCTCTGAGACATGCCGAAGTGCTCACTGTCAATGAGGTCCGTGCATTCTGTGGCCTAATTAATTAACCTAATTAATTTATCAGTTGACGTCCCTGACATCATCCTTGTATGAGGAAACGTACGTTAAACCTTTATTATTATTACTAGTTGTTCATTTGATCTAGTGAACTGTAGAATTGTCAGATCTGTGCCGAGATGAGCACAAGATGTTATCTGATGCTATTTGAGTTTGTAATTATGTTGTGTTCCTCACTATTTTTATTTACTGTTTTACTGTAATTTCTCCATTTTAAATTTATCTGTTCTACTATTTATTTTAATTTTAGCCATTAATTAGAGTTTAATATTTAATTACGTTGTTTTTCTCACAGGTGGCGCAAGTGTTGCGAGACAAGTTGATACGCCTGCAGTCACTTTACATAGATCAGTTTAAGCACCTTTATCACGTGCTGTGTGAGAGAAGAAAAGACTATCTGCTCTCTATGACAACTCAGGGTTCCTCAGTGGAGGAACAAGGGTCCAGGGATCACTGTAGGTTTCAAGCGGACCCCTGGGACTCCCCGAGGACGAAGCACCAGGCGCAGGGTCAGGCTGAGGGAGGGTCTTGGGGGTCTGGGGTGGGAGGTAAAAACCTGCGGAGGGGTGTAGCGGTGGAGTACTGGGGTCGTGAGGAGGGTGGTGGGGTGGAGGCTTCAGGGGGTGGGGATGGGGATAGGCGCTGGAAGGGAGTGACAGCTGATGGAAAATCTTTTGTGAGAAAAGAACTGAAACAAGATGGTGGAATACCTGACAGGATATCTGATGAAGAATCAGGAAGAAGCCTGAGAGATGTGTCGACTGCGGGGGGATGGAGGCACTGGACGGAGTACAGGGCCCTGAGGCACTATCAGAGACGGTACGGTGTGGAAGCGTGGCTTGAACGTCGGTGTCGTCTCAGACGTGCTGCTCATTCCAGCAACGCTGCAAGCTCCAGTGCTACCAGCTCCACGAATGCTGAAAGTCAGAGCGGAACAGAGACGCTTGACGATAGTGGTGCCCAGACTACGGGATGTGAAAATCTCAGTATTGTTCGGCAGCAGTGCTGCTACACTAGTAGTAATAGCAAGGTAGTAAATTAGTGCTTTAATAATAGTAATAATAATAATAATAATAATAATACAGGTTTAACGTCCGTTTCCTCATCCAGGGATGATGTCAGGGACGTTCCCACAGCACACATCACTACAGATCAATTCACCCAGACCAATCTGCAAAAGAAATGTGCGGAGTAGATAATATATCAATAATCACTAATTATTAATTGACAATAACATATTTTAATGCACCAGTTAACAAAGGAGTATTTTAATATATAAATTTAAATGAAGTAATTTAATGTATAAATTAATGATTTAGTATTTTAATAAACTAATTAGCAATAATTATCGCTAATTAGTGTATTAAAATACTAATTCTTTAATTGATATATAATTATTTCAGTATATCAATTAACTGTTACAAATTTTAATGTGAATTATCAGTTCAAATTGCAATATATCGAAAACTAGGACTATTTTGACTTAGGCCATTAACCAATGATTGGGTATTTAATTTAGTAATAATACTCCTAAAATTAATTTGTTCATATCATAATTATATTTGAAATAAATGTGTATGGTAACCAGCATAACCAATGAGCTTCTGGGATTTTTCCAGTTTGTTAAAATTTATGTTTTACAGCTATTAGCCTGAAAAAGAGAAAGGCTTTGCAAGAATGATTTGTATCTTCGATCTTTTAGTTGTATTGGTACTTTCCTGGGCAAGCTAAAAACCCATCTCTTTCCGCCATAGGTCTAAATTTTGGCCAGCTTGCCTTGGATCTTGGACTTGCACTGTTTCGATCTCGCTTTCTCTTGTGGTCACTGTGTACGCGTCATTGTGTGGTGCTTTGGCGCCTGTCTGTGTAGTGACTGCAAGAGACGTCCCTGACATTTGCCTTATGGTAACAACCGGACATTAATTTCCTATTGATTGATTGATTGATTGATTAAGTGTGTAATCTGTTAATTGTTGTAGGGTGAGAGAGCGCCCTGTGCAGATAGGGCTCTACCACTGAGCAAGTTCTGCATCCAGCATGTGCTATGTGATAGGAGGCAAGTCCTGTATACAAAATGCTCTGAAGCAGACTGCAGAAGAACGTGTAGTGCAGTACAAGACTACTGTGATCTGCATTACAAACTGTCGCATACTGTATGCAAAATATCCGTAGACTCTCAGGCGACAGCAGCCCATTCATGACCGTTTCATACGTAGTCCAGTGTTGTCGTGGACAATGATTCTATGATGATCTGCTGTAGGCCTATGTAGGACGATGTTGCTAATGTCACTGTCAGATGACTAAACTGTTGCTAATGTCACTGTCAGATGACTAAACTGTTGCTAATGTCACTGTCAGATGACTAAACTGTTGCTAATGTCACTGTCAGATGACTAAACTGTTGCTAATGTCACTGTCAGATGACTAAACTGTTGCTAATGTCACTGTCAGATGACTAAACTGTTGCTAATGTCACTGTCAGATGACTAAACTGTTGCTAATGTCACTGTGATAGTATTCGTCTGGCAGTGAAACCTGGAATATATCTATAATTTCTTGGCGTTGAATGTAAATTCTCTTAAAAACTTTGAGTTCATTATTTGCCCTGTTTTATTATATTATTTTTATTTAAACATGTAGGACTATTGTACATTAGGTGATTTGTAACTACGTGGTAAACTAGTTAGAATGTCTTTTACACTCATTTTGACGGCCTAGTATTTGCATGTATTAGTTTGCCTGATCTGTATTTAATTATTATTTGTTATTGTTTACTACTGTTAAGTTTGCTGAAATAGATTTTCTGTGTGATGGGATGTGAATTAAATACATATTCTTCTTCGTGTACTTCATAGAAAGTCATAAAAAATAAATAATAAATAATGTGAAAGTTGTTTATTGTTTCTCTCAGAGTAGTGCTTCAAGGTTGGAACACAGACATTTGAATTGAATGAGCGAGAGAGAGAGAGAGAGAGATAGAGATAGAGAAAGAGAGCAAGAGATAGAGAGAGATACATGTAAATGCATAGGCTGGCTGTTTGTAGAGCTGAGGTAAAGTAGTTGAGTCTTAGGTTGTGTCGTGTTTTCCTGTCATTATTAAACAGTATAAATTGTGCCACTGACACAACACTGACACAATCCTGACAAACCCTGACACAGTGTCAGGGTTTTGTCAGGATTGTGTCAGTGTTAATTGTGTCAGAGTTATGTATAGGGCCTCTAAGAACAGAACAATAGTTAACTGAGCGTGTAGTAAGAGCTACAGTCACTGAGAAACATCCTTGCGAGACATTGGCAAATCACCTCAGAACTAGTATTTCTCCAAGAAAGACGCTAAGCTATCATTAAAGAAGGGCAGGACGTAGCGTGTGAAATAAACGATTTGTCGACGTTAGATAGTCTCTCTTTAAGGAGTAATTAGAAATGTATACCTCTAACCTGCCACCTTTTGAACACATACATACTCTCTCTCTCTCTCTCTCTCTCTCAGTGCACTGCCTACTGGCAAGTCCATGGTATATAACGCCTCCCCTCATATCCATCGTCCTTTTTCTCCAGTCCACATACGAGTGGATCTTTAAATAATCTCATAACAATCCTTTTGATACACCATTATTCTTGGGGGATTCTGCTTATGACGAGGTGGGCCCCTATACCTTCCTCAGCTTTTGAACACTAAAGAGCGAAATAGAGAGATAAATGTAAATAGTGGAAAGCTAAAAGTGCTTAGAAGGGATAGATAGAAGGGGGGGGGGGGGGGGGATAAGGGGAGAGTGAACTAACAGGGGGGTAAAGTTTGATGAATGAAGCAGATTAAACTAATCGATGAACTATTGAGATGTAATATCAATGACTGCAGAGTTCTCGATGGCTTGATTTGATGTACTGACGATTTGCACTGAGAAATCTATTGAACGTTTGACTTCTTGAGTGTTTTTTGCCGAGTACAGATAGGATAGGATTGTAGATAGGGATAGGATGTGTAGATAGGGATAGGATGTGTAGATAGGGATGGGATATGTAGATAGGGATAGAATGTGTAGATAGGGATAGGATGTGTAGATAGGGATAGGATGTGTAGATAGGGATAGGATGTGTAGATAGGGATAGAATGTGTAGATAGGGATAGGATGTGTAGATAGGGATGGGATGTGTAGATAGGGATAGGATGTGTAGATAGGGATAGAGGTGTAGATAGAGATAGAAAGTGTAGATAGGGAGAGGATGTGTAGATTAGCCTCTCGCTCCTCTCTCTCTCTCTCTCTCTCTCTCTCGCTCTCCTCACGTTCAGTAACTCTACTCTTGTTACTAGTTCATCAGCTGTGGGCCCTGGCGAATTAAGAGCCTATATTATTATATTGTAATCACTAATCACTAGCCTATATTAGCCTATTGTAATCAAGAGCTTATATTAGCCTATTGTAATCAAGAGCCTATATTAGCCTATTGCAATCAAGAGCCTATATTAGACTATTGTAATCAAGAGCCTATATTAGTCTATTGTAATCAAGAGCCTATATTAGACTATTGTAATCAAGAGCCTATATTAGTCTATTGTAATCAAGAGCCTATATTATCCTAGTGTAATAAAGAGCCTATATTATCCTACTGTAATCACTAGCCTGTAGGCTGCAGTAGTGACAATGAAGGCAGTATTAGGGCTGTTGTTTCTACAGGTCTTCCTGTGCCTGATATGTCTTAGTCCGTGCTACGGTAAGTTTAGGTTCAGTTTTCTTCTAACTGGGGGGGGGGGGGGGGGAAAGCGATAAATTTTGTCAGATTTAATTACTTGGCTTTGTTGTTGAACCCTCATGTGAGACAATGGAAAGTCTACTTAACTATTGATCTCTATAGTTGTTCATATTGTTGTTTTGCTAACAAGAAGTCCATAACATTTGATTTATAACATATTCGTTTATTACTTTAAATCTGACATACCGCAGAAAACGTACAAACATACATGGAACAAAAAGCAAATAGAAAGTTCAATAGTACCTAGATACCAATAGTCCAAGATAATGTTTCATAACGGTCATTATACAATAATATATAGTTCAATAATACCATAAAGTCCAAGATATAAATTTGAATGAATAAGATTTGACAGCACACTGTAATTTTATATATACATATATATATATATATATATATATATATATATATATATATATATATATATATATATAGATAGATAGATAGATAGATAGATAAATAGATAGATAGATAGATAGATAACTATAAATAAATTATAGTTATATATATATATATATATATATATAATATATCTCTCTTAGTGCACTGCCTACTAGCAGGTCCATGGTACATAACGCCTCCACTCTTCTCTGTCTTCCGCCTCCCTCTTCATTTCCACATATGAGTTGGTCTTTAATCATGTAACATACCTAATCTCGGCCTTCCCCTGCATCTTTTTCCTTCCATTCTACCTTGTATGACCTCTTTTAATAGACCTTCCCCCCTTAGAATGTGTCCTATCCATCTCTTCTTCCTATTTCTTAATACATTTATCAACTGTCTATCTGTGCCAACTCTCTCCAGGACTTCCTCATTTGTAACCTTTTGAGTCCAGCTAATCCTCTCCATTCTTCTCCAAATCCACATTTCCAATGCCTCCAGTTTCCTAATATCTTCCTTCCTTAAGGTCCATGTTTCGCATCCATACAATAGCGTGGTCCGAACCAAAGTTTTCACTATTTTTATCTTTGTGTCTTTCTTTAGACTTTTTTTTAAATAGTTCTTTTCTACTACCAAAGGCCGCTTTTACTTGTGCAATCCTACTGCATATTTCAGTCTCACACTTCCCATCATCGGTTATTGTATGACCAAAATATTTGAAACTCCTTACCTGTTCCAATTTCGTACCATTTATTGTGATATTGACTTCACCTTTATATAATGTATATACATGTATAGTTAGTTATACAGGCTGTATCAGCCTTTGTTTGTAATATGTTGTTTATGATGTTTGCTAGAAGGAAAGTCAGCTATCGTCAAACAAGCCGCTGTGGTGAGTACAGATCCTAAGATCACTCCCGTCGTCCCTGACAAGGTCAACGGCTCAGCTATCAGTCCTGGAGCCACGGGAACTAAGACACCTGGAGCCACAGGAACTAAGACACCTGGAGTCACAGGAACTAAGACACCTGGAGCCGATACGACGAACACATCTGGAGCCACCTCATTAAGCAATCCTGGAGCCACCGCATTAAGCAATCCTGGAGCCACCAAAGTGAACAATACTGAAGCTGCCAAGGTCAACACTCCTGGAGCCACTAAGATCAACACTACCGGAGCCACCAAAGTGAACACTACCGGAGCCACCATAGTAAACACTACTGGAGCCGCCAAGACGAACACTACTGGAGCCATTCCAATCAATGTGGTGCAGCTTCCAGCAGATAAAGCGAGCAATCCTGTGTCCATCAATCCAGCAGACACCAAAGCGAAGAGTCCCTCAGTCCCACATGAGACTAGGGCTGGTAGCATTGGGGATAAACCTCCTCCAGTCAAGCCTGTCTCCACTCCTCCTGCAGTCATCAAGTCTTCTGGAGTGACCCCCAGTCCTATCATGAGCGGAAAAGTGTTAGTTTATTCCACTCGATTCTTCTTGATCATAAGTCTTTCTCTCACTCTCTTAGTGCACTGCCTACTGGCAAGTACATGGTATATAGCGCCTCCAATCTTCTCTCCCCCTAAGTGCACTGCCTACTGGCAGGTTCATTGCATATAACGCCTCCACTTATCTCTCTCTCTCTCTCTCTCTCTTAGTGCACTGCCTACTGGCAGGTCCACTCTTCTCTGTCTTCCGCTTTCCTCTTCATGTCCACATCTGCGTATGATGCTAAGTAACGAGGTATTTAATTCAGAGCTTCCATTTCCTTTGGCTCAATCCTGGGTCATCTTAATTCTCTCTCTCTCTCTCTCTCTCTCTCTCTCCCCCTCTCTCTCTCTCTCTCTCCCCCCCTCTCTCTCTCTCCCTCTCTCTCTCTCCCCCCCTCTCTCTCCCCCCTCTCTCTCTCCCCCCCCTCTCTCTCTCCCCCCCCCCCTCTCTCTCTCTCTCAGTATAATACATAGTAGCAGATCCATGGCTTCTAACTCCACATTTTATATCAAACTTCGAAAATCTTCGTTATGCACATGTTATGTACATGTATCTTTCAATGCAATGTCTCTAGTTTAGATAGAATACTTGTATAATATTAACACACATTATAGTGATATTGTACATTATGCAGTAGACAATACTCGGTTATTCTAGCCGAATATTTAAAGGTTTGAATTCTTTCAATCTCGTTCATTCATGGCAGTTTTCATCCTATGTAACATTCGAGTAGATCATGCGCTATGGAAAGTCTGAAACATATGCGATTTGGTGCGCTGTTGATCTCTTTACTTCTCTATACGGTTCTTTACTGGTTGATTTAGTGATCGATTCATTGACTGCTTGATGGATTGGTTGATTGATTGATTGACTGCTTGATTGATTGATAGATTTTAATATTTAATTTATTGATTTATTTATTCATTAATTTTAAATTGATTGATAGATAGAAACGGTAGATGGACTGATTGATCGATTGACAGATAGATAGATTGAGTGATTTATTGATTGATCGTTTAGCCCCGCTCCCACTCTCCCAGCTATCCTAGAGTCGCTGTTATCGAGGCAGGGTTACGACCCTAGCCTGGTCGACTTCAGCCTGTACACCCAGGAGGACCTGAGGGCCCTGACGAGCAAGGCACTGGCCGGCGAGCTAGAGCTCCTCCTAACAGAGTACACAAAAGAGTTCTACGTCAAACAGAAGATA